>JAIEZT010000198.1:16075349-16154116 GCA_019594935.1 Periophthalmus modestus | reverse complement strand
TGCACAGTTTTCCATCACAACCACCTTCAAATGAGGCCAAAACCCACTAACACCCATGTGGATTACCCAGGATCATCCATTATATTGAATGATTGACTTTGGGTGTGGTCATGGTGAATTTTATACAAAATCGCCATTTTGAATAGTTCAATAAATAGTTTCTCGTTGTTCAACACTTTTTTGTTGGGAACCCCTAATACAAGCTTTATGTACTTTGTGATCTGAACACAAGATATGTCATCATGGCTTTACTCACAAAAGGGCTCTCTCTAGCGCCTCTTCACATTTCATTTTCAAAATTTCGTAGAAGACCGTCGATTTGTGGGGACTTTTTGAAAAAATCACAGGGGCCGTTATTTGTGATGGTGCCACAATGTAGACAGTCACATGACTGTAGCTTTTATGGTTTAGAGAAAAAAAAAAGGGTAAAAATGATTTCCATTATTATTATTATTATTCTTATTATTTTGGTTGCCAAATGGAAGCAATTTTTTGACCCCCTGAACGTTAAAAAAAAGTCCATTTGATTGGACACAAATTCAAGGTTGAGTGAAAAATTATATGTATTTTAAGGGGCCAAAAAAATTCACATATCAATTGACTCAATAGCGCCACCATCAAAAAATCAAAATACATTACGGCAATGAGAGACCTTTTTCCTCGTAGACCAAAGAAATTTGGTAGAACCATAGAACATGTCAAGACAAGTAAACAATTGTATTATGACCCCACCCTAAACCCTACAGGAAGTCCGCCATTTGGGGCGGAAACCCATTTTTTTTTGACATTTTAACTCTCACGTTTGGATTTTTACGCAATGGATTTCTATTCTAGAAACTTGAAAAATTGGTCAAAAGGATGGTACACCCATGTGGGATTAAAGTTCACACAGTCGTGGATTTTTTACGTCATTAAATGTGGGTGTGGCCAGCCTGCCAAGAAAAAGCCATTTTTTTGACGTTTTTTAAATTGCGAATAAATGAGACAGCAGCGTCCTATTTTCCGGCATTTAATATACGTTTTGTTCAAAAGGTTAAACTGGATGCAAGAGACATACAATTTACATAAGTCAGACATTACATTGCTCCACAGCGCCCCCTCTGAACTTTTGAATGGGACTAAAAAAAAATTAGCTGCTTTGTCAAAAACATTTGAAAATTGACCATGGAAATCTGGCTTGACATACTGAAACAAAAAAAGCTAATGAGAACATACTCTATTTTGCAACTATGTTACCGTGGTAACATCATAAATGTCATGGTCATTGAAATGAATGGGGTTCAGAGTACTGGACTTAGTTTTTAGACTAAATAGATGCTCTGCACTAATCCCAACTATGACCCCAAAATTCAAAGTTGGGAAAAAATGTGTAATTTGATGTGCAAAAAAATTAATGTTCAAAATGACTCCATAGCGCCACCTCCAAGTTCAAAATACAGTACGGCAATGACAGACCTTTTCCATCTTAGGACAAATGAAATTTGTGTAGAACCATAGAACATGTCAAAACAAGTAAAAAATTATATTATGACCCCACCCTAAACCCTACAGGAAGTCGGGCCATTGTGGGTGGAACCCCCATTTTTTGGAAAGTTTTAACTCTCACATTTGAATTTTTTACGCAATGGATTTTTCATTCTAGAAACTTGGAAATTGGTCAAAATGAAATAGACCCATGTTGGATTGTTTGAGGGCCAATGTCTTGAAATTTTTTTATGTTATAAAATGTGGGCGTGGTCAGCCTGCTAAGAAAAAAGCCCTTTTTTTGAAATTTTAAATTGCGCATAACACAAAATGCAGGGTCCTATTTTCCGGCATTAATATACGGTTTTGTTCAAAAGGTGAAACTGAATGCAACGACATACAATTTACATAAGTCAGAGACATTACATTGCTCCACAGCGCCCCCGTTGAACTTTTGAATGAGACTGAAAAAAAATTACTATGTCTTAAAACATTTGAAATTTGACATGGACATCTGGCTTGATATGGCTGAACCAAAAAGCCAATAAGAACATACCCTCTATCTACAACTATGTTACCGTGGTAACATCATAAATGTGTCATTGAAATGAATGGGGTTTCAGAGTACTGGACTTTGTTGTCGACTAAATAGATGCTCTGCACTAATCCAACTATGACCCAAAATTCAAGATTGGTGAAAAAATTTGTATTTTGATTGGAAAAAAAATTAACGTTTCAAAATGACTCAATAGCGCCACCTCAAATTTCAAAATACATTACGGCAATGAGAGACCTTTTTCATCGTAGACAAATGAAATTTGGTAGAACCATAGAACATGTCAAGACAAGTAAAAAAAATTATATTATGACCCCACCCTCAAACCCTACAGGAGTCGGCCATTGTGGGCGGAACACAATTTTTTTGAAATTTTAACTCTCACGTTTGGGATTTTTTTACGCCATGGATTTTCATTCAACAAACTTGCAAATTGGTCAAAAATAACTAGACCCATGTGGGATGAAAAGGCAATCACTTGGATTTTTCTAAGTCATAAAATGTGGGTGTGGCCACATGCGAAGAAAAAACTGCGTTTTTTTTGAAGTATTGAATTGCACCGAACTCAAACATGCAGCTTGTCCTGTTAAGCCGGCATTAATATACATTTGGTCACATTGTTCATCTGAATGTCATGATATAACAGTTTTACATAGCTGAGACAATCCATTGCTCCACAGCGCCCCCTTGATGAAATTTTGAATTGCAACCCAAAAAATTTTACTTTTCAAAAACATTTGAAATTTGGCATGGACATCCCTATTCCCATACATGAACAAAAACGCCAATGAGCAAACATACCTCTATTTGAAGTGCGTTGCCACGGCAACGACCGACATTTCTCATTGAAATACATGGGTTTTGTTAAATGGATGAAAAAAAAATCACTTTGTCATAGATCATCAAAATTGGTACACATATTCCACTCATCATAATGAACAAAAAAGCCAATGAAGACATACCTCTATTTCCAACCGTGTAGGCGTGAAAATGTCATAAATGCTCTCATTGGAATGAATGGAGTAGTATTACTCAGTCGCTGTTTTTGGTGGGAGGGCGATTGTAACGCGGAGGGACGAGAAGGGGAACGAGAAGCGCGAACTCCGCGGTGGCGCGAACTCCGCGGTGGCGTGTACCCCGCGGTCGCAAGGGTGGGCGAGGGCCTTTATCACTGCTTGCAGTTTTACTTTTCTATTATGTTATTTAAATGTAAAATATAAGCAACAACCACCCCCTTAAACCTTCATAACACACAATTACATACATACGTAACATGGTAAATGGTCACATTTTTTTATATAGCGTTTTTCCACCTTCAAAGCAGTTTACATGAAAGACCACTCACCCCATCACACACCACCGTACACAGACACTGAGGGCGAGGTGGGTTAAGTGTCTTGCCCAAGAACACAATGATAGCATCGTCTGTGGGAGGTGGTATCGTACTGCCAACCTGTGGGTCAGTGGATCTGATCTTCCCTGTGATGTCTATGTGGAATGTCTATGTGGGATTCGAACCTTCAGTGGACTACAACTACTACTGCCCCCAAACAACATGTACTGTCAAATAAAATGTGACCAAAAGAGGCTGGGCAAGTAATTATTATATTTTTCTATGTTCTTATAAAACCGTGCATATGTGTCTTTAACCACTAACCATTTCTGATCGAAGAAAGATCCAATTATTTCAGTAGTATGCTTGTGTCTACAGCTAACCCTCAGTCGTGTGGTTTGGTTGACTGAAATCTGCCTTGTTTATGTGGCTAAAACTAACCAATTTTGAATAGAAACAGTTTTTTGTAAATCGTTTTTGAGAAATATAAGGTGGAAACGTATTTTACCATATCACCCCGGCTCTAGCCCAAATCTTGAATGCACTCACCCTCGTCATCAGAGTCGAACCCAAAGAGGTTGGAGCACTTCTGCTGGAGATGCCACTGCAGCTCCTGGTCGCTGCTGAACGTGGTGAAGCAGTTGGCACATCGCTGTCGTTGCTGGGAGACTTGTGGTGTGGCCTCGGGCGCCTTGGCGACTTTCTGGGACGATCCAAAGAACATGGACATGTCTTTTCGCCGCTTGGGCATAACGGTGAACCGCTCCTCCAAGTAAGCGGTGGCTGGAAGACGCATGTACGGTTTCTTCTTGTATTCGCTCAAAGCTTTTTCAAACGTCGCCAATGGGCTCTCTTCCTCCACCGGTACAAAGTCAAATACATGGTGGTCTTTTAAGCAGGTCTCGTCTTGCGCTTTCTTTGGGATTACTGGTTTAACTTTATCAGTATATTTCTGTGTATTCACATTCGCATCACTGCCATCTTGCTTATCACTAGCTTCGCAGTTTTCTTCGGGAGGTACAAGTTCACCGTTGACTTCATTCGAGCTGGGAAGGAACGCATCCGCATCAGTTGTTTTCGATAAAACTTTACGAGATGCAGATTTTGGTTTGACAGTTTTAGTTTCTGATTTTGACTTGTCCCTTTTAATTTTCTTGGAGGGTTTATCGCTTTTTATAGCATTTTGAGGTTTCTTCTTAAGTTTGGTTTGCTTTTTCAAAACTTTGTTTGTCAAACTGGATTTCATTTTGAGATCCACTTTATTTTTCCGTCTAATTTTAACAACTTTGTCTCTCTCTTTTTGTGTTTCATTCGCGTTATTAGCAGAAGGTGCAGAGTCTGTCGTTTGCACTTTATTCCCTTCACTGGTGGAACTTGGTTCAACTGACGCTGCTCCGACCTCCTCCGTTTGGGCATCAGATTTAAACTTTTTAGACGCCGAATCATTCCCAGGTTCATTTTTTCTTTTTGATGGACTATCTTTACCCTCATGATCACTTTTGTCCCTTTTGGATTTGACCAGAGTTTTAAGTGCTGATAAAATGTCATTTTTGTTGCCCAATTTCAGCTTTCGCTTTTCACCCTCCGCAGACTTCTCATTCGGACTGTTGGATGTGTTCGCAGATTCATTTGTAGTTTGGGCTGAGATCTGTTTGAGCTCAACTTGGTCAATCTGTGAGGTGACCGCAGAAGATTGGGGATTCTCGTTTGTTGCCAAATCTGTACTTTCTATCTTGTCCACAATTACATCTGCAGCTGGTTGCTCACAGTTCGTTAGTTCTACCATGTTTTCAAATGCGGTGTCATTAGTATTACCCATGAATGCATCGGCCATTTTTGTGAGTGCGTTCTCTTCACTTGAACCTCGCATACATTCTGCTTTAGTTGTAACAGCGGGCGGCTCAGTGGCATTGTCAATAGTTTCAAGCCTCAACTCTCCTCCACCAGCGTTTTGTGGAGATGCTACATTTTGTTCTATGGGCGTTACAACAGGGGGATTAATGGGGATTTTTGAAGAGGAAATTGTGGCAGCCATGTTGGAATTCTCTTCAGTAACTTTTCCTGGCATTGCTTCATTCACATCATCTGGATTTAGAATGGTTGTGTGGTTTATAGGAGCAATTTCTGAACAATCTGTTGCGCTCATTTTTGATTCCCCCAGCTCTGAATTTTCAAAATCTGCTGCCAATTTGTTCTCAAATTTTTCAACTTTGAATGGCGAGGTCTCTGTCATTTTTGTTTTGGCCCCATTTTCCACAACTGGTCCATGTTCAACCTCCATTACTTTATTCACATTTTCAACAGCTCCTTTTGATTCATGACTTGTGTTTCTTGACATTTTATCTACTTCACTTTGACAAGCAACAATCTCTGCAATTCTGGGAGTCTCCATATCTTCTGAAATGCCATTTGAACTCATGGTATCACTAGGTGGTGGCATGGCATCAGTCGTGTCAGTGGTATCCATATTTGCGTTTTCCTCTATGACGGGAATTGCCAGTTCAACCTTTCCAGCAGATTGTGTCGTTTCAGAGTTTGGTAAATGTGTTTTTCTTTTCAAAATCTTTCCAGTTGAGCAGGTCTTTGTACCACTTTGAGGCTTGTCAGCTTTTACTTTTGGTCTAGTTTTGATTCCAGCTGTATTTTTATGACCCTCTTCTTTTCGTTTATGGACTATTGCCATTTTTAATTCTTTCTCTGATTGAATGCTTTTGCCACTACTGTTAAGGCAGCTCTTTGTTTGTCTAAGAGGAAGCACTTTACTACTTGAGCATCGTTTTGATTGGGTTCCCTTCTTTTGTAACGAGCAACGCAATTTGTGATTTGGTTTTCCAACTGATGACACGATTTTGTGAGTCATTTTCTGGTTGTTCGCCAAGTTATTTTTGATAATTTGCCTTTTTCTTAACTTTTGCAACAGCCTTGTAGCAGCGGCTGATTGTGCGGATATCTTCTTTTTGTGAACCGTGGAATCTTTTGCCTTATTCGCCTCATTAGAACGTGATTTGCTGATGGAAACAGAAGAAACATTTTTGTTCAACCTAATGTTCTTTTTAGCTCTATCTTCTCGTTTCTCTTGTGTCCTTTCCGGCTTTTCCTTTCGGATGGCTTTCGATTTTTTGGAGTAGTGGTCCTTTTCATGCAGGATGAGTTGCCATAGACAAATAAAGAGCTTGGGGGACAGCCAGGGAGGCAGCACATCGCCTGCAGTGGGTTGTGCTTTCTTGCGTGTCTTCTCATCTCGAATGTAGTTTTTAAACCTGGCAACGCACCCTTTATGAGGACAAGGGTGGCGCGGCACAAATCGGTGTCTCTCCACGTGATGCTGGAAATGCTCAAAGCTGTACAATACTCGTTTACAAATGCTACACTTGTTGTTGGACATGTGAAAAGCCAACTCCAGCGGTGCTGTGTCAGAGTGGTGGTCCTCCAATGCGTGCTGTACAAAAAGCGCTACTTGGTTTTTAACAGTGAACCAATGGCATCCATCCACTGGGCAGCACAATTTACCCCGAGAATCAATGTTTTTGTTGATTGCTGATTGTTTAAGTTTAGATTTCTTCTTTTCCTTACATTTCAGTTCAGATGAAATCACCACAAGCTCCTCTTTCTCAACTTTAACAGGCACAATCGCATTACGCTCACTTCCATTATTTTGATCAGTTTCATTACTTCTTCGTCGCAGCCTTGTTTTTGTAATTAAACTGTTTGATATTCTGTCGTTTTCTTTCCTTCTTCCAATATGACCATTCACTTTATGTATTGGGGCTTTAGTTGTCATGTTCTTTGAACTGCCTTGTTCTTGTTGCGTAGTTTGTCTAAACTTATATCCAGATCTTAGTTTTCTGACTGGCGGGATTGGTTTTCTTTCCTTTCCCCTTCTTTTCTCATTCAATGCAGTTTTGGTTTTGCCGGATATTTTAACATTCCCTGTTTTATGTTTCCGTTTATCTTTGGTCCTGGGTTTTTCAGGTGACTTGGCAGCGGTGGGGTTTTGCAGCTTCTTCAGCCTCTCCAGGTGATTGGACAGGTGGATCATTGCTTTGAGATTGTTTCTGAAAGTCGCCCCGCAGAACATGCACTCATCTTTGCGATAATGAAACATGGCGTGCGCTACCAAATGACGACCTTTGACATCTTTGTGACAGAAGTGGCAACAGAATTCCAGTTTGGATTCTTCGCACTCTGGCTCCATTGGGTCAAAATCATCATCATACAAGGTTGAATTTGAAGGAGAAGCGGTAGTTGGCTTTTCCGGATTATCTTTCTCAATTTTAGAGTCTGTACAGGCACTGGTAACTTCCACTGTGTCTTTAAGGTCCTCCTCTGGGCTTTGGGGAATTTCAGTTTTGATCTCGGTTTGAACCAGTTCAGAAGGCAAATCGTTTGCTTTGTCAATAACTGTGTGAGTGACAGTATTTTTCTCTTCCAATTTAGGCACACTGTCATCTTCCACAGTGGGTTTACCTTTTGTTACCGGACTATTTTCTGTTGAAGTTAAGTCATCTTTGTTTGGTGTTACATTTACTTCCTCATTTGTAACAACAGAAGCTTCGGGTGTTGGCACCTGTTTGGTGGAGATGGGAGGAGGACTGCTAATTTGATCACTCTCCTTGTCAGGTGTTGGCATTTCTGAGTCTGTGTTTGAAATTTGTTCTGTAGAAGACGTTTTCTCTAGTTTTTGGGGAGTGCCTGTTCTTCAGCGTCACCTTTGACCTCCACCTCAATGGCAGACTCTGCACTAGTTGCTGCCAATGAAGCCGACTGAGTGATTTTGGGGTTCAACGGCCGTCTCTGTCTCTTTTGTTACAGCAGTCTTTTCGTCCTGTTCGCGTTTATCTCTAGAGTTCTTAAGAATTTTATCTGTCACTTGTGGCGTTTGGGATGAGATGGTGACTTTCATCTCCACTGTGGGTTTGTCACTGAGCTGCTCCTTATTTGAGGTGTCCAGTTGTCCGAAGAGCGTGTTATTGTTGAAGATGAGCCTTGAGTTTTTGTCCAGATCTTTTTACCTTTTGGTTTGCGGGCGTAACAGTGTAGCATTTGAACGAAAGAGGTTGCATTTTGTGCTTTGAGTATAAGTTCATCTCTATAGTTGGCTTTTTCCGGCAAAGTTTCTGAGAGAACTTTGAGAGTCGGCTTGTAAAACAACCTTTGGGGCAGGCATCTCTGTCTGTTGCAAGGTTCATCGTTAAATGTACCCAATAGTTCATTATCTGGCAATGACAGCTCCAAAACCACCTGTGGAGCATTGGAGTCAGTTTGGGAGTCCGATGGCACTTCTTTTTGTGGTTTCTTCTCATTTTCCAATTTTATTTCAGCTTTCAGTTTCTGCTTTGTGTTCTTGACTACTGCATTCCTCCTTCTAAGAGGCAAGTATGGTAAACTTGAGTACTGCCTTCTTACTAATAGAGAAGAGTTTTTATCTAAAGTTCCTGAGTCTTCCAGAAGCCATTTTGGGAGTCCTGATCATGCGTTTGGCTGGGACTCTCTCAGACAGTCGTGTGGTACGCCTGTTTTCCCAGTAATCCAAAGCTCTGTTGTGGTGTAGTCTGTCCAGCTGCCAAAATGAGGAGCGCCGCATAGGTTCTGAAGATGCATCCTTCCATTGTTTTGTACCTGGGTTTCCCTTTCTTTTTCAGGGGGAGGAGGTTTTATTCAGTCGAGGTCTTCCTACTTTCCTTGCAGGTGCTTTATCTTTTCCGTCCTTGTGATTTTGTTGGTCTCTTTATATAGTCTCTTTTTCTTTGTGCCTGCATTTTCCTTGGTGCATTTTGATCTGCCTGATGAAGAGCTGTTCTCCTTGCGGCAGTAGCTAGGGACCCACTTTTCTTCCATGATTTCTTCCAGAGCAGCACTCAACACTTTCTCATTCATAAGTTTTCAAACAATTTGTCCGTAAAGCAATGAGGTTCCAGAACTCCGGGTCAAAGTATAAAATCCTTCTTCAGAGCCTAAACAAAACAAAAAACACAATGGTATATACATTTCTGCACTTCCATATCAGGGTGTTACATGTGAACAGACACCTACCTGCAGTGTTTCAAAGCGAACACGATTTCCAATGGGACAGCAGTCAACATGATATTCCTGATCAGGATGCATATATAAAATGTACACCATCTTATAGGCCTCGACAGAGCGCTCCAGAAAGAAAACGAGGAGGGCACAGGCGCGGCAGATCTCCAGGTCATTGGGCACGAGGCTCGCCATAGTTTTGTAAATCAGAGACTTTGTGATGACATCACAGGGAAGGCAAGACCGCAGGGCGTTAGCACAAAGCTCCACACAGAACTGTACACCTCCTTCACTCAACTGGAGAAGACATGAACAAGAAGTATTAAATGAATGTATGAAAAACTATTTCTGGAATTAACTTTTAAAATAACAGTTCACCTCATGTATTATGGCTCGAATGAATGGAAAAATAGCGTTGACATTGGTGGCCGATAGAATCAGCTGTTCACACTCTTCAAGAAGAAGTTCTTTTGATGTTTTTAATCGACTGTGAAGTCGGCCCCATATAGAAACCAAGTCACTGAAAAGTAAAAACATTCAAATTCAATATTTTTACAATACCTACTGCAGGAAATATTATTTGAGCTAAATATAGTCTCTTACCACAAAAAGTACATTTCTCCTCTGCATAGCTGTAGAGAGAGAAATGCTCTGCTGAAGTCCAATAGCAGCTCATCATTTTCTTCACTCTCCAAACTACACAGGAAGTGCACCGCGTCTTTCCCGCTGAAGTCCACCAACTGAGGAACCAACAACACATAAAGCACTTAACACAGAATAGAACTGTAAAATCATAGCTGAAGCAACCTATGTAAACTAACCTCCTCGAGTAGGCACTCGTGCTGCGCTGTTTTGTAAAGCCCGGTGAGGTAGACCTGGTAGAAGAACAAGTGCTGCCCGACTGAGGGATGCAGAGCACAACACTTGGCCAGGGCCTGAGCCTCAGGAAGCCGCTGACAGGACAGAAGGTAACGCACTCGCAGCTCAAAGAAAACAGGAGGCTCAGAGCTGATGCATTCCTCCACTATGAGAAATCAATAAGAACATGTTACACAAAAACACAATGCCACACTATGTATAGACACAAAAAAGAGGACGTTTCACCTTCTGTCTGAGGTAAAGTAGATTCACTGAGAATGCCATGTAAAGTTTGGCTTGCCCAAGGCCCACCAGCTCTAAGCAGTCGTTCAACCTGAAGCAGGTGAACATTCTGATATTTCGCAAGGGCTGAGCAGCATTCCTGAAAAGAGCAGCAGGAATAAGTACATTGTTTTTTGGGTTCAAAAACAAACTCATTGATGTTTTCTCACCTGGAATGTAACTGTTATCTTTTTTAAAGGATCCTGATCAAAGTCCTTCTGGTCAAAGAAAAGCAGCAACTCAAAAATACTTCTGTAGAGAAAATACATGTGTCATCACTCAAATAAAACTGTGCTTAGGTATAAAAACTGAATGTTTTGGAATATCTACTCACAAGGCAAGACTGCTGAGTGTACGGAGCACATGATCACAGTTCACTGTGAAGAACACAGAGGCCTGGGTGAAGCAGCAGAGGGCCCTCTCCAGGATCTTGAGCTGTGGCAGTGGCACCTTCCAGCGTGATGCATAATATTCCACCAGCTGCAGACAAAGAAACAACACAGATGTAGAACAGTAATGATGCTGTGTGGCTCAGTGATAGAGCAGCTGTGCACATACAAAATAAAAACAGAGTGTATACTTATTAGCACAGGCACCTGTACAAAAGCTGCATGACACAACTGTACCTTATTCCTGCCTAAATCATGTACATGCCCGCTGTCATGTATACACCACAAACCACTGCAAAGTTCAATCCTAAAACTGGACACTCCCCCAACAGGTTTCTCCCACGTCTATTCACTGCTACAGCCAATAAAGTCTAAATACACTGTTTTAAACCATTAAGTTCATCACTGTTCATCAGAGCTGGGGGACACTATCTACACATTGTAGGACTGTTAGCCATTTGATTTGGCAAAATAAACTTTAGCTAAAAACCTTAGGCTAAAGTGAAATGATGAAAAGTGTAAAATAAAACAAAAGAAAAGCATGTATCCTTCATAGAGACATCCGCTCAGTGATATGGAAGAGCACTGCAGAGTAAAGAAGCGGTGTATGGACTAACCAAGTGTTTTAATAAGGCGTAAACCCGCGGATGAACACAACTTTTGAGTCAAATTGTGGCTAGCTGAATCTGGATCTAGCAGAATCTGCACAGTTAGCATGCTAGCTAGCAGTGTAGCAGCTTTGTGACAGTTTAAACAGTCTGCTCACAAATATATACTAACAACATGGAGTAAATATGATTCTTGGGACGACATTAACACCAAAAAGTCACTGGTGTTATGTGTTTTTCCTCAGATAACCACATTAACAGTACTTGTTAGCCATCCAGGGCTACAAGTAGCTACACTGTGAGTTCTGGGGGAGGGGAGTCGCTAACAATATCCGCTCTTATTTGTGAAAACTACACTGTCACGGGTCGAAAATAACATGTCTTACCTTGCAAAAGCTCGAGCAGAAAGGTTTACTATCGGCCTGTAAGTCATTGTACGTGAAACGGCTGAACAAAGTCTGTAGTTGTTGTTCCAGCCTCTTCAGGTCGTACACAGTGCCCTGCTCCGCCATACTGCCTGTCTATCCCCGCTCGTAGCAGCAGCAGCAGCACATACACGCCACAAACACGCCACAAACACGCCACCTGACCAGCACCCAGCACCCTGCACCCTTCACTTTACACTCACAGGCTCCACAGCAAACCCTACATGCGCAAAGAACCAAAAAAACCTTTAATAAACCCGCTTTGACAACAATAGACACACGTCATCTGTTGTGCAGCGCGTGATCCTGCACATGGCGGATATAAACATGTCACAAATGCCACTCAACCAGCTCAGGATTGTATCATTTATTCAATTTTACTCATTACATTCATAAAAGAGCACATTGCATTGAAAACCCAGACGCATCCAAACTCAAATACTGTAGTAAAAGAGTAAAAGAAAACACATCCACATCAACTTGAGTGTTTTTCAGCCTTTATCTCCTCACATACACACTCAAGTCTGATCATCTAAAGCAGGGGTGTCCAAACTTTTTTCACCCATTGGAAGCGGAGGGCCACAGGGAGTCAAAACGGTGCAATTAACACAGGTTTGACAGAGACACGTACCTTTAATACGACTTGGAAGATTATTTTAGCTCTGTGTCACAATGCAATGCGGTGTTATTCAGGTTATAGAGGTAGAATCTCTTACATTTCTAGTAAAAAATACTTCCTGATCAATTGGGCCAGTTTAGGAGGAGGCATAAGGGCCAACAAAATTTGGTCTGAGGGCCGCATTTGGCACCTGGGCCGTAGTTTGGACAGCCCTGATCTAAAGGTTATTCTCTCACTGTGTGTACGCAGCCTATACAGAAAGAAATGCAGAAAGTAAAACAAGAAAATAAAATGCCTATATATACAGCAAAAGTTCACATATGTAACAAAATAAAAGATGTATTATGCAGGCCTTATTGTTTATGGATGCACAAGGCCACACTGAACAATACAGGAAGTTTCCACACAACTCTGTGCTGACTCCAGAATCTGAAATCATAATAAATGTAATCTTCAGAGTAAACAATGCCCTACATTTTCACGCAATCTTCAAATAGCGTCAAACTTGCTTTTAATTAGCCTACTGTATTTTAAGACTCTATAATGTTCATATTAAATATAGAAAGAAATCACAACTTAGGATATTCTCGATGAAAATGAAAGCTTTAAACATAGTGCCATTATATTCTCTAAACTACTACTCGTATGTTTATAACCAAAAGTCTGCTGCCGGTTACATCTCATCAGTCGACTCCGAAATAGAGCGCTCCCTCCTTTCCCGGTATGTGACGAAGTTGAGCAGGTCCACGGCCGTTACCACGCCAAAAACCATCTGCCTCAAGGTGGGGGAGCCGTCTGTCAGATCTGATACGAGTGAGGAAATACACGAGGATATTCAGGTCAAGAAAGTACACATTAAATAAAAGAACAGAACTACTGAGAGGTAATCTGATGTGGTCGGTTTGATAACTTGCAGGATCCCAAATGTTCCATATGCATTGATTTATGTGTTTTATGTTTACAGTACAAGCGCTTACAACTAGAAGTCGTCCACGTGTTACACAGGGACGACAGATTGAAATGAGCTATTTAACTATAATCTGTTTTGTCTTGTCTCTGTGTCGTCCCTTCCAACAGTACTAGACTTAACTATTTGTATAAAGGTCAACAAGAATTACATGACTTATTAAAATTTCCTCTAAATTCTGCAGTTGTTTAGTTACACAATTGGACACAACAATATGCTAACACAAAGCTTCATTGCCTCTCTTTTTTGTACAATGTATTTAGCCAGTAGGTGGCGCCAAACTCAATGCTATAATAGTTCAAGGGCCCAGCAGTATTTATGCCTGTAAACTTACACTGGATCTGTTCATGCACGACCAGAGCAAAGTGGTCAGTCTCCAGAATGCGGGATACTTTCCCCAAGTTGTCAGTCAAACGAACCTGGGAATTCAGAAAGTAATTAGAAGCTGAATCCTTTTTGGACGCGCAAGCTTTATAAATGTGTGACTCACTTGTTTGAACTGTTTGTAGATGACTTTGCTGACGGGGTCTGAGATCTTGATTTTCCCTGCAAGGATGGACGCCAACATGTTCCCCAAAGTCACCATACCGAGGATCATACTGTAGAGAGACCAGAACATGAATATAGACAGTTCTCAGTTTGCAAATTTCTGTCTCTGCTTTAAAAAGACAAACTAACCCCGTCTCATCCACTACAGGGGCTTGGTCAAATCCTTTCTCTTTAAGGATTTTTATTGTCTTTTGGCAGGTGACACTTGGCAACACAGTGAGGGGAGCTGACAAATTTAAACCCTGCAGCTTTAGGTTCCACCACCTGCAAAAAACACCCAAAAGTTTTATCATTTGCGCAAACAATCTTTTATCACAGGACACAAAAAGTTAAATACAGACCAAGGTTTTTTCACCATCAAGTCCTCCTCACTCAGGAAGCCCTTCTGAACCATCCACTTATCGCTCAGAAACTTGGACCTTAATAGGACAAAAGCAGATATGATTATTACTTTAGGCTTGAACAAGTCTCAAGTTGCTGTTAATATCAAGTTCCTTCCACCTCACTCTGCTTTAGTTTGTAATGAACTTATCTTACATGTAGTTTCGAATGGAATCTGGCAAGATCACAACACAGCGCTGGCCTTCTTTTAGTTCTTTGGCAACATTCACTGCAGCAGCCATCGCCGTGCCAGAGCTGCCTCCTGTAATAGGATTTTGGAAAGGTTAAAAATCTTACATTACATTCTTCAAAAGGGCCATTATATAAAAAGTGGGAGCATTTACCACACAGAAGTCCCTCCTCTCTGATCAGCATTCGAGACATGTTAAAAGACTCCTCATCGTTGGACTTGTACCACATGTCGATAACCTGTAAAAGCATCTCACGTTATATAAACTGTTCAAATCAACACGGATGGGAAGCCGCTGAACTCACTGATCTGTCGAGGACTGTGGGGATGAAGTCGTACCCGATGCCCTCCACCTCATACTGGGTTTTGTCGGTTTTGTTAAGCTCCTCGGGCTCGGCGAGAATAGAGCCTTCTGGGTCAACACCAACAATCTGTTAAGAAAATAAACCATACTTTAGCAGACTAAACAGGAGCTTAGTGCTGTCGAAAAACCAGCCTGGGGTGAATTCTTGGTAAACTGTGGTTAAGTAACAAAACTAACAACATACTTTGACATTAGGGCAGCGTTCCTTCAGTTTACGAGCAATGCCTGTAATGGTCCCTCCTGTTCCTGCGCCGGCCACCAGCATGTCAACTTTACCTTTTTAAAATAAAACATCAGATTAGTCAATTTTACCCATTTAATATAAAACCACAGATTTAGATTGAGCACATAAGTTGACAACGCAGAGACAAACCATCACACTGAGCCAGGATCTCCTCGGCGGTGGTGTCGTAGTGGGCCAGAGGGTTGCTGGCGTTACGGTATTGGTCCAGGATGTGCGAGTTTGGGATCTCATTCTTGAGACGCCAGGCCACGCCCACATGTGACTCAGGAGAGTCAAAGCGGGCGCTAGTGGGTGTACGGACGATTTCAGCTCCAAGAGCTCTCAGAACATCCACCTGCACACAGAACAGAGAGTTTTAACGCCAATGACAAAACATGAACATTTAAAAAGCAACAAAACTTCAGTCTTCACCTTCTCCATGCTCATTTTTTCAGGCATAACAATGATGCAGCGATAGCCTTTCACAGCGGCAGCCAGAGCCAGTCCAATACCTGGAAAAAACACATATTTTAGAACATTGCAAACTAAATTCTACTTAAACGACTTCCAACAGTCAAGCACCTGTATTTCCAGAAGTCGGCTCAATAATCGTGTCTCCAGGCTTAAGGATCCCGGCTCTCTCTGCATCTTCCACCATTCGCAGGCTGATCCTGTCCTTCACACTGCCTCCAGCATTGAAGAACTCACACTTTGCCACTTAAAGTATTAAACAAGAGGAGACATGTTGAGTTATTGTTTACCAGTCAGTCACACCTTTCAACACTGAGGCACATGTTAACTTACAGAGTTCACACTTGAGTCCGAAAGCTTTGGAGATCTTGTTGATGCGCACAAGGGGAGTATCTCCAATACGGTGGAGGATAGTTGGCAGAATAGACGGATTAGGTGGTCTGAAAAGTGGAACAGCAGTTAATATATAGCAACTGATTGATGAATTCTTTTTTTTTTTTTTTTTTTTTACAGACACATGGAAAACAAGAACAGCAGGTAAAAGTATTCTAAGGTGAAACTGACTTGGGGACATGGGTGTGGGGAGAATCTGCTTTGGAGCCTCCAATGCTCCAGGTGCAGCGGCTGGGGAGGTCAGGGCGGATCCATTTCCTCTCCACAGCGCCAGTCTTTGTGTTGATCTGAATAGTTCTACTGGTGTCGTCTGTGGCTGGCAAATCCTGCTTCGACTTATCCACACCGTTGACTGGGAAAGGCTTGGTGTCTCCGTTCAGGATCTTGGCAGCGTGCGGACACACCGGTCCATTAACGGGGCTTTCTTTGGACAAAGGAACTGACGGCATGATTTTACCTGAGTATAAGAAAAAACAGATTAGTCAGAGGCAACTTTCCAATGTATCTCACTCTTTCCGTTAGGGCTGGACAAACAATGATGTAGGAGGTGTGTTATGCAATCAGTTATTAAGAAGTGTTTGAATCATTTGAGCCAAGTCATTATGATAAATCAAATCAGTCAAGCTCAGCCTCAAATGCAGAACTACAGTGTAAAATTGCATCATTCACTCTGAACAATACTGAAACTAATGAACTTTATAATAGAGTCACACGCAGGCTAGACATTTACAGTCTTTCTAAGAGGTTTATCTTATCTTCACTATCAATATTATGCTAAGTTAACAGCCAGTAAAAAATCTGCTCTTTAGAAAAAGATTAAGGGAAGCCAAGTAAGTGAAGATCCACTATTTGCTCATCTTAAGTTAGTTAAATGGAGCTTTACTAATACAAAGTCAAAACAGGGAGATACTAAAAGCGGTCTGAGGGAAAAAGGAAGGAAAAATCCACATAATCGCGCTTGAATGAACAAAACAATATTTACTTTTACCATTTTGTACATAGGCTGAAGAGGATCCAGACCTTATAGAAGTGAACACTCTGAGCACATGATACTTGACTCCACAGAGGACACACAACTTTTTCTTTCAAATCTGACTTAAGTAACCTCAACAAATCACTATTGTAGTAACACCAGACAATTAATATGCTTACTAGGAAGTTTGGGTTTATCTGATTAAGTGCTAGACTTTAAATCTGCAATGGTATGCAAAGATCTCAAATTAAAAAAACACTTTTACCAGGCTGAAACAGAAGTGGACAGAGGTAAAGATCACACTAGAGACTGCCCTATCCATCCAGGCAAAGCAAAATAAAAGGGGCTAAATGTGCACAGCAGAATGTTGGTTATATAAAAAACACTATGGAAACGTGAGGGGTATGCCTGGGTCTCACGTTCACACTCTGCCATGAGGTCAAAGCTAATTATGGCTTTACAGACAAACCAGCTGCTGTAAATACTACTCTGCTCCTCAAGCCTGGTCATCGCCAACAGCAGAGTCCATGCGCGCAGCTCACATGGCACAACTCTGGGCAGATATTCAGGTTATTCCTTCAAGATCTGCTTTTTTTAGAACGACAAAAGCAGAAATTTGGAGGTTTAAGTCACTCAAATGTGTGTGATGCTGTGTAGAGCAGGTCTAGACATGAGGGAAGTCCTTTGACTCAGATGTTTGGCATGAACAGAATAAAAAAAAAAAAGCGCACAGTAAAGGTCATTCAGGGACGCCTGTGAGGTACAAAGATGTCATTTTAAAAACATCTGAAATAAGCTGATATCATTACGCTATTTGTGGATATTTCCCTATTGAATTGAAAGCATTTGGGTTGGAGATGCGGTCCAAACTGCGCAGCGCATCATTGCATCAGACTGGTGACGCTCTGAGGTCTGTGCGCGCACCACACGCTCCAAATACAAGAAAACACGCGGTACATGCAGATATTTTTACCCTCCCCGCATTCAGATGGCATCTTTTCACTCACCTGATCACAGAAGGAGACACAGTGATGAATGACCCGAGCCGACACAGCAGCGCGAGCCTCAGGAAACACTGCGGAGTGCTCAACTTCCGACAAAGAGCGCAGTTTACGTGACGAAACACGTGGGTCAAACGAGGAGGACGTGGGCAAAGTTAAATGACTGCACCTGATTGGCTGCAGTGAGGGCGTCTGTTTGGTGTCCCGGGCCAATTACAGCCTCGCTTTCTCAATAAGGTTTGGGAAAACGCAGCGTGTACAAATAGTGTACAGCATGTGTTTACTTTTTATTGGCACATGCAACTTGAACCTGAGCGCATGAGGCATCAGCTTGAAAAACTTCACATCTGCTATCTGTATTATGACTCTACTGTCTCTTTTCCTGCTGCAGAAGAAAAGTAATATTTTGTCCACTGTGCAACAAATGAATCTTAACCTCCTGAGAGCCCGCGTCCTCATATATGGACAGTACTTTTTTGGGTTGTTTAGAAGAATAAGAACAGCAACAATTCAAAAAATGTTCAATTTAGAATATTTTTAAGAGTTTAGAATGTTCAGAATATTTTTTTTGTAAAGGTTTAGGTCTTTCTGCACCTATTGGCAGCACTTCACATGAGACACATTGTTCCAAGAGGTACAACTGTTGTTTCTCATTTTGTTTTTACACTCAGGACAAATGCTGCTGTAACCAGGCATTAAATCATTATTCAAAAGTTTTATAAAAATGATTAAAATAAAAAAAGAAAAGAAAAAAAAAAGAAATATATATATATATATATATATATATATATATATATACACACACACACACACACACAACAATATAAACCAAGAACATGCAGAGTTACAAATCTGTTTTTATTGAGAAAGCGACACAAGCTCATCTTTAAAAAAGGGAATAAAAGGAAAACAGTTAACAATTCACACAAAAAGAAAATAACTGTTGGTACAGCTATGGATAATTGGGCTAGATTTTGGACAGTTTTGCTTCCTTTAGAATCTTCCAGAGCGCTCCCGATCCCTCGATCTTCGCTTCTCGCGGTCCCTCCGCCGATCCCTGGAGCGGGAACGGCGCTCCCTCGAACGAGAGCGAGACCTGTGCCTGCTGAGACAACAGTCAATTCCAAAGTTTTTTAGATGCTTTTCTTCAAAGTATAATTGACACATTTCAAACAGATCTTTACCTTTTCCTTCGGCGTCCATACAACTCCCGTCTAAGTTCCCTTGAAATAGGTTTCAGATGCATAAAATTGCAGAATCCACCTCGAGTGCATTCCCTGTTTAATACAAGAACAGAAAAGGTCAAAACATTCTGGTATCTGGGCCCAAACCCAAACATGTTAGGTAATACGCCAGGCCGTCTCACCAATCTCCACATCTGAACCAAGCCCATAGTAAACAACCAGTGGAAAGTTACTGCGGTGCTCATAAAAAAGTTCACACCACAACACAAGGACAATATTATCTCTCCATTTGGTCCAAAAAGTGTCAACGACCAGACTGGTGTTTCTACTTTGATCCTTACACACTTATAGTGTGTCAACACTATTGGCTTTCTCAAAACGAGTTTTTGTATTGACAAAACTAACACTATCAGGATAAACTAAAGGAGAGACAGGGCAGCAGATAAAAACTGTTCTATTAGACAAACAGATGAGGTGCCGTTATGTTCTCTGTGTTCTGTTACTTCAGTTTGGTTTGACTACACATCTCACCACAACAGGAACACGTCTGACACAAATATGTATCAATTTGTATCAACAAATCAGTCTCATTGTTTCCAAATAAAAGTTCTTCTTAACAGACCAGTGTGTCATTTACACATGGACATATTTGAGATGTCTTCCTTCCTCTCAAGATCATGTGATGCTTAGGCGACGTGTCTTGCAGATATTTTACACATATTTTGCCACCATTCTTCGACCTGTATTGGTAGGGGACTAGCGCCATCTGCAGTCCCACTTCTTCAGTACCACAGGTCCCTGAGAGTTGTCCGTTTGCCGTCTTGTGGACTTGTTTCAGGATGTCAATAGTCTCCTTAATCCAATGTTTGCTGTCCTCCTTCCCAATGATTTTTTGCGCTTTGTAAATCAGCTTCAATCACATGCTGAAGGCACATGTCACTCTGTAAACAAACTGGTCTGACAAAAAGAACCTTTATTTTATATGGTATAACAGTACTGTTAAAACACTACTATCATAATACTGTTATAACAGTGTCCCTCGTGCAGATTTCAGTTGAAACACTTGAAACATGAATATTCTTCATAGTTCACCATGTTGATTTATGCTGTTCTGTCTGAACCTCAGTCGCCTGCAGCGTTCATAACTGTGCAGACTAAACAGTGAGTGAGTGTGTTGGAGACACTAACCCCATTTCATACTGCCGACAGCAGGCTTCCCTGAAGTCAGTGACAGGGGACAGTTCTGCGTGGATGGGCTGCGCATTAAACCACCGGTTGTTCAGGTCCATGACGGCTTTCTCTGCATCTTCCTCACGACGAAACTACACATTGTAAAATCAAAAGTCCAATTTAGGAACAAAATCTACATTTGATAAACAAAAAGCATCAGCAGTTACCTTAACATAAAACATTGCCCACGAGGTGATCGCCAAGGTTGTCACAGACGTTCATTTCCTCCACTTCTCCATATTTCTTCCTCCATTTCTGTGAACACCTCCTGTTTAAACAACATGAGAACGCAATATTGACAAACAAATAACCCAATATATTTGATCTGGATTGTCATTGTTGAAATTTGATTAGCTTTAATCCACGATTGGTGATCTGGATGCAAAGTCATTGTTTGGGCACAAAGACCTTGATTGAGCTTTTAATCTCATGTTCTGCCTTCGTCTGCCTAATCCTTCGTCACCGTTATCTGTGTTTCGGCATTGATGCACAAACCAGCCACAGGTTTCATCATGTTCTTCCTCCATATTGACGTCTCCAAAGTGAAAGAACGCAATATTGCAAACAAATAACCCAATATATTTGATCTGGATTGTCATTCTGAGTGAAATTTGATTAGCTTTTAATCATGTTTGTGTGTCAGTCTGTCTTTTCGACCGGTAGATAAGAGGCTCATATGACGTCACGAAATGCAAAGTGGACCAAAGAAAATGGGAAATGAGCACAAAAGGGCACTGACCTCAAAGAACTCGTCGTAATGCTCCTGCATTTCCACATCGCTGACAGCACCTGAAAAAGTCAACAGTCCAGTTAAGCACAGCAAGACGCAGATCAGTTTAAAAGTGATTATAAAAACTGCTTAGCACGGACCATCTGCAGGAATAAAACATACTGCTGTTTTTCTTTAACTGTCACCAGAAGAGATTACAGTTCTGTGACACGTTTCATCAGCGTACGGGCCGTTAACCAACATGCCAAACAGCACACGTGGACAGTTAAATGACATGGAGACCCTGCCCTGAGCCAAATTAGGTCCAATCCACTGGGATGTGTTATTTTAAATTAAGAGCAGTCAGTGCCAGAGGGTCCTGCAGATAAAGGGAAGACTTACAGTGTAAACCACCGGCAGACTGGGCAGAGATTTCAAGGTAATGAAGGTAAATGTTCAAGAGGGGAATGGTCTGAAATACAAAACGTAAACTTTTGTGACAAAAATCCACCAATGCTTAGAGCTGGGGAGGAAAA
Source organism: Periophthalmus modestus (assembly GCA_019594935.1). Taxonomy (NCBI): domain Eukaryota; kingdom Metazoa; phylum Chordata; class Actinopteri; order Gobiiformes; family Gobiidae; genus Periophthalmus; species Periophthalmus modestus. The sequence continues at coordinate 16,132,393 of JAIEZT010000198.1, read as the reverse complement.
ATATGATTAGAGTTTGGAAGGGTGACAAACTATACAAGAAGTTTGGAATGGCTGCCATGGTGATGTGCAAGTCATTGTGAAATGTGTAATGAATCAATAACTAAAAACCACGAAGGCAATAAATCAAATTATTGATAACACTGAAATGCACAATAGTGTTATTAATCTCAGCATCAACCACAAGATGCTTATTTGCACTAACAGATACGCATCTCTGTCAAAAGGTCCCTCACAGAAGAGCGTATTCTTCGTAATCATGGATAAGCGTTTATTGCTGCTTATCTGAGTCTTACCAGAGATTACATATCTAACAAAAACGGAAGTACTAAGAACTAGATGTACAACTAATGAGAAGCCACAACTAAGTAAACAATATGTAAACAAAAAACTTCCAGTGAAATACTTTTACTTACAGCGAGAAGCGTCTGCTGTCTGGGCACTGTTCTGGGGATTACGGTAGATGTTCTGAATCAAGATCGTCTGCAGAAATAACAATTATAAAAAAGTACAAAATGTTACATAAATATATATGCATGAGGGCTTTTTGTACTTGGACATGTTACAGTGATTTCCCTAATTTGCACTTTGTCATATAGACCTCTCATACACCTCTCAGTCCCAGTCTCTTCACTCTTACTTCAATTACCGTAATTTCACAGCCATAGGGTGCACCGGATTATAAGGCGCAGTTCAGTTACGGTGCTTTTTCTGCATTTAACACATAAAAAAGGCGCACTGGGCCTTAGGGCGCAGGCACGGTAAAACATGCATGTTAGTTTTCTTCCTTTGCTTTTTTAGAGCACATACTGTGTTCACTTGTGCTTTATTCAAGTATTTAGCAAAGTGCTCACATAATTTTTTCAATTAATTCACAAATCCATCAAAGTCTTCATCCTCTGTATCTGAAATGAACAGCTGCGCGCTAGATCTCTATGAAATACACCAGGTTCCCTCTCGTCGCGTGTGAACGATGCCGACTTTTGCGAAAGCTCAAAGAACAGTGGAAGCAGATACGTGAGCCCAAGCATCCACAATCCATTCACAAATCGTGGCGTAACTCGCCCGGCGCTGCCTCCCGGTCTTTGTAAAGCTGTGTTCACCGTCTGTCATCCATCGCTCCCAGGATGTTCGCAACTTTTACCCGCGCCTTATGGTCGTGAAATTACGGTATATCTTATCCGTTTGACCTCGAGATCCAGAACATCGTGCTTTGTCGTCTACTGTCTGATGCATATTAGACGGACTGCTTACCCTGTGTCTCAAGAAGTGTTTTTGACGTGGTGCTCCTTTAACGGGTCTAAACTGGTTTTCTGGTTTGAGTAATTCTTATCTGTGTGGTATAAATATGCTGTATGTATGTACTTATGTGATTCAAGACAACTTCTCTGCTCTTTTTATTCTTTAAAAGACACAAGTAAGGACTGCACCATACTGTTTTATTTTTCTTTTCCTATGTATTGTGTTTTTATGACTTTTATGTGACTTTGGTCAACTGAAGTTGTTTTTAATGTGCTATAGAAATAAACTTGAATTGAACTGAATGCAACATAACATAAACCATAGATGTGCTTAGAAAAGTTTCTCGTTTTACCAACCTGGCTGAAAGTTGGTTTGTTGTGCAATCGTGAGCAGCGGTCACCATGTCTGCAGGCTCCAATTTTGAAGTAGAAGGAACAATTGACTCTAGAAAAAGATAGACAGATATGCTTTTGATAAGAAAACATAATATTTCTTTGTATCACTCTCTCCAGTTTTGATACTCATCAAAACTGGAGAGAGTGAAACACAAGGTCAAATGTGTTACTGAAGATAACAAGATTGTGGATTTATATGAGATATTATAAAAGAAAATGCCTAACTCAGAGGTGGACACCATTAATTACCCATAAATTAGAACAGTGTAGGGTGACCGGATTTTCAAAATTAAAACTGGGACACACCCAGGTTGGGAGGTTGGGAATAAATAAAACTGTGAAAAAAGAGTGTGACATTGCTCATTCTTGAGTCACTTGTAGGTCAGTTTATAATCTGGGGGACTTCTGCTGGTGCATTTTTTTTGCTTTATGGTCCTTCTTAAGCATATTTTTCTGTCTTTTAGCTGAACAAATGACAATATATTGCCCCCTTTACTGTTGACGGGGATCAGAGTGGTCAAAAATACAGACAGCTGGGACATTTCTTCTATAAATTTAGGACAAATCAATGGTTTGGGATAAATCCACCAGGACATGGGACACAGGGCTCAAAACTGGGACTGTCCTGGGTTAATAGGGATTCCTGGTCACCCTATAATAGTGCAAATCACAGTTGTTATTCATCAGCCACTCACTCCTGCTCACTTATATAACCTAACCTCACAATTATGAGCAGACACCATGTTCTAGACGAGAGGCTCGATCTCTTCCTCTTGAAAACATTAGCCAGTTATGCATGTTTGTGTATATGACGCATTAGCACTTCGCAATTAGTATTGGTTTAAAGCACTCTGAGATTCTATGGAATGAAGAGTGCATTATAAATAAAATGTATTATTATTATTATATAAACATTACAACCCGTCCTGCAACTTTCAAACGTGAGCCGTTTTAAAAGGACCCATATTATCCCATTTTCTGATCTATGTTACGTTTCCTCATCATAAACAGATCTGGAGTTGTGTTTTGTTTCATTCACACATGTTTAACACACAATCCCTGCATATTTAAGCAGAGTTCTTCTCTAAAACAGAAAACACTATGTTCCACCTTGTGATGTCATGAAGTGGTAACACAGGAAGTGCTCCACTGTGTTTTTAAACTCCATACACTTTCACTAGAATCATTTGGATCACTTCAAGCCCTGGAATCGGCAATCGCTACCGAATTAAAAGGTTAAAATGTAGTTGTTAACTTGAAAACTATCACTTCATGACATCACAAGGTGGAACAGAGCATTTTGAGCTTTGGAGATGTAGACAGACTAACAATAAAGTGTTACTCAAACATGTGTCAATGAAACAAAACACAGGTCCAGGTCTGTTTTTGAGGAGGTATCAACATTATAAGAGCTGATATTGAAGCTCAGTAGGATTATTTTTGTGTTTTATTGAAGCTTGAACCATTCCCTCCAAAAGCGTCTCCTGCAGCTCTGCAAAAGGTGGAACAAGCCAGGAACAGTCCGCCCACTTTGCTATAAGCGAAAGTATGAATGCACGTGTCAAATAACTCTTTTACCAGACCCACAAATGACCCACGGGTGTGAAATAATTGAAACACTGCTCAGGATCTGCACAGCACGGCCACCTCGAGGTTAGCTGAGGCTCCTGGAGATCGCCTCAGGTTTCTAACGAGCCTCATTCAACACGCTAGCATCGATGGCCTGAGAGAGCAATCTACGGCCACATCCAGCGCATAAACACACCTCTTTGGGGCGTAAACTTGTAGAATAACGTAAACATTCAGAAAACATAAAGTCGGTTCGCCAATTTCAATGCTAAAACGTTTAAAAATGAACTTACTTGTCTTTCTCAGTGCCGAAAATGGACGCCAGGTACTCCGCCATTTTCGGCTCGCGGAAACGTAAGGCTCTACGTCACCGCGTACGTGCGTGCTGTAAAGCGTCGGGTCCGCATCGAACACGGATCACCACTTGGGCGCGCTGCTGCTCAATAACAAGCCAAATATACCTAGAATAGACAAAAAACTGAATATATACTTAAATATATAAACGTATTTGTATTCATTGATTGATTTGACAGGGACAAGAAGAGCAGGCGACAGTGTAAATATGACAGATTATAAGAAGCAGGAGTATTCATTTCCATTTATCCTTAGGCAGGTAACACATAACAAATACAAAAAGAGTAAAGTGAGATCCTCCAGCTTGCTATTGATCAAACATTACTTATGACTACAGGTTTTTTTTAGATCGTGCCAAAGACCACCAAAGGTTTCATGCATTTGGCCGCACTAGTTTGCAAGAATGACATGAAAGATATGGAGAGGAAGTGAAGTCATACACTCAAACATGATCAACTAAAAAACACACAGCCCCTATACAACTGCATTCATACTTACAGTGGAAAGCAGAAGTTTACACGTAACATATAATAAGACACATATGCTTTTTTTCCTCATTGTCTGATATGAAATCAAGACTAAATTTTTCTAAATTTTTCCTGTTTTAGATCAGTTAGGATAATCAAAATTATTTCTATTTGTTAAATGCCAGAATAATGAGAGAAGGATTTTTTTTTTTGACAATTTTGCATAACTTTCTTGAAAGTCTTCAAAGTTTAAATACAGTAATATTATTGACAACGTTTGAGTTCATGAGAGACAAATCTGTGGATGTATTTGAAGGCACACCTGAAACACACTGCTTCTTTGTGTAACATGAGAAAGTAAAACGAAATCAGCCAAGATATCAGGAAGAGAACTGTGGACTTGTACAAGTCTGGTTCATTCTTGGTGCAATTTCCAGATGCCTGAAGGTTCCACGTTCATCTGTTTAAACAATTATACACAAGAGTAAACACCATGGGAATGTCCAGCCATCACACTGATCAGGAAGGAGATTGATTCTGTCCCAGAGATGAACGTACTTTGGCCCTTTGACCCTGTGAAGATGCTGAAGCTGGTAATAGTGTGTCGTTATCCACAGTGAAACGAGGACTGTACCGACATGGGCTGCAAGGACACTCTGCTGGAAGAAGACATTACTCTCCCCCTGCCAAAAAAAAAACAACAAAACAAAACATAAAAAAGCCAGATTACAGTTTGCAAATGCACACAGAGAGAAAACCTCAATTTTTGGAGACATGTCCTGTGGCCTGACAAAAATAAAACTAAATTGTTTGGCTATAATGAACATCGTTATGTTTTTGTGGGAATGCTTTCTGCAGGAGGGACTGGTGCACTTCACAAAATAGATGCATCATGAGAAAAGATAATTATGTAGAAATACTGAAGCAACATCTTAAGAAGGAAGTTAAATCTTGTGCGCAAATAGGTCTTCAATATGGACAATGACCTGAAGCATACTGCCAAACTGGTTACAAAGTGGTTTAAGGATAACAAAGTCAATGTTTTGGAGTGGCCATCACAAAGCCCTGATCTGAATCCTAATGAAAATGTATGGGCAGACCCATATCCAAAACATCATAGTTTAATGGCAATAGTACCAAATACTAATAGTTTAGTCTGATTTTCTGTCAAACATTGAGGAAAAAAACAATTATGTATCTTTTTATATAGTGTTTGTAAACTTCTGGTTTCAACTATATCTAGTGTGCAATCTTGAGTAACCCCTTCCCCCCAACAGATGTACTTACCCTCCCTCTTTTAACCCTGTGGGAAACCATGTTCAGGTAAAGACGAAGGAGGCAGCAGCATCATTCTCAGAACCTTCAAAATTTACTCACTGGAACATTTCTCTTGGAGATTTGTTGCATGGGGCAGATGATCAGATCTTTACCAACACAAGACAAGATGAAGTTTAGCCATCGCTGGACCTTCAAGCTGTTTGTGACGGCAGTGCTGTGTCTCGCTTTGAACGCTGACAGTGAGTATGGTTTATGGTCAGTCACATGTGAGTGATTGGACTGTTTTCAGAATAAAAATGTGACCGTTTAACACAGCAGCTACAAAGCAATCTCATTTTAGGTTATGGACTCTAGGAGTAGTGAGAACATTATATTTATTATATATTTATTTATTTTGGTAAAATTGTGACTTTATGAGAATAAAAGTGCAACTTTATTCTCATAAAATTAAGACTTTATTCTTGTAAAATTACAACTTTAATGTCAAAATGTTACAACTTTATCCTCATAGCACCCACATAATTTGACCCTTACTAGCATATTCGACCTTCACTTTTAAAATGAATAAAACTAGCCCTGTATGCAGTGTAAGTTTATTGTCTTAACTAAGAGGGTTCAGTTAATTTGCTCCATAGTATGAGGGAGTGAGTGGGGGAACATATATTTAGATAGATTAAAAAATAAATAAAAATGCAATACAATACATAAGTAAATAGTGATAAATGTACTGAATATTACACTGTTCTCTCTGTTTGCTCTAAACAATAATAATAGTGTGAATTATTCTCTACAGGTCAAACATGTGAAAATGAAGTTAAAGTCCGCCGCAACACAATCTATGAGACAACACTTGGAGATCAACTGAGGATCGTCTGCCCTGTACAGTTTTGTGATGGAGACATTCCGACAATCAGATGGTTTAAACTGGAAGAAGTTCCTGTAGAAGTGAACTTGAGAGACGATATTCAAACAGAGTGGACACAAAACAAAAATGAAGGAAAATCGTTCTTAATATTCAGCAGTGTCCAAAGCAGTGACTTAGGACGTTATCGCTGTCAAGCTGGAAATACTGTGAGTCATACAGTCAACGTTACACTGAAAGGTGAGACTTTCTATTATGTTGGAAATGCTCAAATATTCACTAGTATTTTCTTTAATGTAATAATTAACACAAATATATAAATATCTTTCAGGTGACAGTGTGAATACCACTTTTCAAAGTGAGAAAAGTTTATTTAGTCATTTTAAACATTACTTTCTGATGTTTTCTTTAATTGTGAACTTTCCTGTTTTGCAGATAACACATCCACTGACACAGCACATTTGGGACTTTACTTGTATACGGCTGCGGGGATTGGAGGAATTGTTGTGATTGTAACAGTAATTTCTGTTTTATTAATACGATGCACTGGTAAGATAAAATGTTATGATGAAATATAAATGCAAATGTTATATAATTATTATTATTATAAACTGATCATGGCTGTTGTTGTTGTTGTTGTTGTTGCAGGTGAAGCAAAGAAGAACAGTCCAGAAGACGAGTGGAGCACTGTTGTCTATGCTACTTTGAACCATCAGCACCTGGCAACCGCTTCTCCTCGGCCCAGGATGAGGGTGAAGCAGAGGTCTGAGTAAACTGACATCAAGGTCTGATATTATTAAGTGACTATTTTAGCCTTTCTAAGAACGTCTGGAAAATTGGAAATAACAAAATGGGACTAAATTCAAATCAGAGCTGCAAAATCCCAGAAATGATTAAATATATGGCAACAAATATTAATAACAATTAATATAATGATTGTTTTTTCGCATGTTGTTTGAATGTGATATATTATTTTTTTGGTTTATTTTTCTTTCCCTAAAATACTAATCAAATCATTACTGTTAAATGAGAGTACAAGGCAACATTTAATATCTTGACGTGCATTTGTCCTGATCTGACTGTTTGCTGATTGTTTTCTTTTGTTGGCATTTATAATCTTTGCTTATCAATGAATGTGATAAAAACATATGTGATGAAATAAAAGGAGTCGTCATTTGTCGTAACAGATTTCTGGCTTTTTTTTTTTTTAAATTACTGCTTCACATCAAGTTAGATGTTTAACGCCATTCTGTGTAATCCCTCAGTCATCCGGGTATAATTATATTTTCTTTTCCCGACACTGTGGAACATTCCAAGAAACGACATCACCATGGAGACAAACAGGTGGCGTACCACAAAAGTATATGTATAAAAAAACTGAATCGAAAGTGTCGACTTCAGACCACAGTGCCTATAACAGGAAGGACCTGAGCAGTTTCACAGACGCTCAGAAGCAAGACAAGGCCAGATTATGTGTATAGTGCAGCTGGTACAAAGTAATTCACAGTGTTTTACAAGGGCCCGGAGCAGGAAGGGGCCCAAAGTCTGTAATGGGCATTATTCATTAGACAACAGCCAGTGTGGGCCCACCAAGATAATTTGTATCCAAAATTTGGTGCTACACCCCTGATCATACACACAGATAAACAGAACCATTTGGAGCCTGGATTTAAACATTGTCAAAGTCGAGGCCTGTGTCACATCTTCAGGAAGAATGTTCCAGGTTTTAACTGCACAAAACTGAAACGCTGATTCGTCCTGGTTTAGTCCTGGTTTAGTCCTGGTTTAGTCCTGGTGTAGTCCTGGTGTAGTTCTGGTTTAGTCCTGGTTTAGTCCTGGTTTAGTCCTGAGTCTGAGCATGTTTATATATCTTCTATATCATGCTCTTATTCTCCTTCGTTTCTTGAACTTTGACAAATAAAAGGTTTATCTCATCTTATAAAAGTCAAGTTACTATAAATGTTCTAAATGCAAAATGCAAATTATATGCAATTCAAAGTGCATTAGGGTAGTCTAAAATTTTGTTCTATAAAACGTATAAATGTTTGTGTGTTGTCGTGCAACACAAGGACACATGTTTAGAAAAAGAGAAGTTTGTGTCTCAATGCTAATGCTAATGCTCATTTTGAGGCATAAAAATATTAGAACAACACCACAAGCCAAAGTATTCTGCATATATTTGTCTGTTCATTTTGTGTTTTCAAATTTTAATAAAAGTGACAGTTAGCTTGGAGACACAGTGCTCGCCTGCTGCTGCTGTGCACATGATTTTAATCTTCAGATGTAGTAGTGTCGAGAGCTGTGAAAGATTCAAATGTGACAAGTAAAAGAAACCCTCAGAGCCTCAATGAGCAGGTCAGATTTAAAGACCTGTGAATCTCTGGGTCTGTGTCAAACATGGATCACCACTTGGCGGCGCTGTTGCCTAATAAAAACATCCCAAACAGGCCACTGTCTTAAATCATGTCTGTCTGACTAAGGGACATTTCTGGCAGAGGGACTGAGTTCAATCTATTGTCCCTAGGCAGAGAAAACAAAACATTTAAAAATATATATTAAAAAAAAAAAAAAAAAAAGAAGAAAAGAATTAAATGAGATCTGGAACTTTTTAGCAATAAAAGCATGTGTGATTAAATAAATACAAGCTGGGTGTCGTACTGTGGAACATTCCAAGTAAAGTAGTAACATCTAAACAGAAACAGACAGGACCTGCATCCACCAACAAAAAAGTTACATACATAGTGCAGCATTAAGTTCAATTTCAAGAGGGTGGCACTAATAGATAAAATGTAACTGGGTAGACTAGAACCAAATGGAAGAATTATTTCACCAATAGCCCCTGTCCATTTTTATCTCTGTGATGTTATTGCAGAGTCACACTAAAATGAATAAATATTTAAAGATCAGACAGAGGACAGGGAGCTGCGGGAGGATGTCACTGACAACATGTTAAAAACTACACAAATAAAATGAATACTTCACTGGAGGACACTTCTGTGTTTAGAAAGAGACATGCTTGTGTCTCAGTGCTAACGCTAATGCTGATTTTGAGGCATAATAAATATTAAAACATCACAAACTGAAGTATTCTGCATATAAAATAACTGGGCAGTCTTCATATGTTTATTTTATGTTTTCCGATTTTAACAAAAGTATCTGTTAGCTTAGAGACCATCCATGTTTTATACACAGTTAGCTAGCTAGCATGCTGCTGTGCACAGACCCTATTAACATGATGTACAAGAATTCAAATGTGACAAGTAAAGAAACCCTCACCAACACCCTCAATGAGCTCAAAGTTATTTCTTAGGGCTGCATCAAACATGGATCACCACTTGGGGGCGCTGTTGCATAATTCAAAAAAACAAACTAAGATCCCAAACACACTGTCACCATTGTGTCAAATCATGTCTGAATGAAAAATAAATTCACTGCAAAATAAAACGTATAAAATAAAATGTATTTAATAGGGAGTGTGCATATTAATGGACATCTTTAGCAGAGTTACTGAGGGCCCATCTGTTGTCCCTAGGCAGGTGACACAAAACAAAACATAATAAATACAAAAAGAGTTAAATGAGATCCAGAACTTCATATCGATCAAACACTACTTTTATGACTACAGTTTTTTACATACATCACCCCCTAAAAGCACACCAAAGACCACCAAAGATTTCATTTATCTTCAGTGGTTCAGAATAAGCCTTTAAACTGGTTGACCGCTTTTACCTGCTGTCCACACAGACGATGGCACTGATTGATAGTAACCACACACGTTATAAGGTCACTTGACTGTCAACACTCTCTTTAATGCATACTGTAAAATCCTCCTTTCAAAAACCGCAGAGCTTATGCAGTAGGCCGCACTAGTTTGCAAAAAGTACATGAAAGGTATGGAGAGGAAGTGAACGTCACACACTCCCTAAACATGATCAACTAAAATGTGCACTGAAAACACGCACAGCAAATAAGTGAGGGTCTCATTTAATATGGAAAGCCCCTATATGACTACTTTCATACTTATATAGTTTACATACTAAAGTAACCTCCCCTCTCACAAATGTACTTACCCTCCCTCTTCTAACCCTGTGGGAAACCATGTTGAGGTAGTGAAAGAGGAAGGAGGCAGCAGCATCATTCTCACAACCTTTAAAATGTACTCACTGGAACATCTCCCTGTTGGATTTGAGGCATGGGGCAGATGATCAGATCTTTACCAACACAAGACAAGATGAAGTTTAGCCATCGCTGGACCTTCAAGCTGTTTGTGACGGCAGTGCTGTGTCTCGCTTTGAATGCTGACAGTGAGTATAGCTTATGCTCAGTCACTTACATGTGAGTGATTGTACTATTTTCAGCTTCAAAGCAATCTTCTTATGGACTCGGGAAGTTGTCAGAAAATAATATGATTTAAAAATATAGGTCTGTTATACACCGGCTGGCCTACCTTCACTTTCAAAATACATAAAACTAGGCCTATGTGCTCCGTGGTTGTCTTAAGTAGGGAGGCTCTTATGCAAGAATATAAAGTGCCTTCAGCGCATTTGTTCCATTGGATGAAGGAGTGAGTGGGGGAACATGTTTTTAATCTTGTAAAAAAAAAAATCATAACTCGCCCACGCACGTTTTGCCAGTTTTACTAAAATGTTGTCACTTTCTGAAATTGTAAGTAGGTTCAGTAGCAATGCAATAGGCTTAAGGAAAATACTGTGCTCTCTGTGTCTTGTAAAAATTGTAAACAATGATAACAGTGTGAATTATTCTCTACAGATCAAACATGTGAGATTGAAATTAAAATCCGCCGCAACACAATCTATGAGACAACACTTGGAGAGCCACTGAGGATCGTCTGCCCTGTACAGCTTTGTGATGGAGACATTCCGACAATCAGATGGTTTAAACTGGAAGAAATCTTTGTAGAACTGAACTTAAGAGACGATATTCAAACAAACTGGACACAAAACAATAATGAGGGACAATCCTTCTTAATATTCAACAGTGTCCAAAGCAGTGACTTAGGACCTTATCACTGTCAAGCTGGAAATACTGTGAGTCATACAGTCAACGTTACACTGAAAGGTGAGACTTTCTTTTATGTTGGAATGCTCAAATATTCTTCAGTGTTTCCTTATGTGAACACAAATATATAAATATCTTTCAGGTGACACTGCGAATGTCACTTTTCAGAATCAAAGTGAGAAAAGTTTATTTAGCAATTTTAAACATTACTTTCTGATGTTTTCTTTAATTATGAACTTTGCTGTTTTGCAGACAGCACATCCACTGATGACGATGACAGAATACATTTGTGGCTTTACTTGTATACGGCTGCGGGGATTGGAGGAATTGTTGTGATTGTAACAGTAATTTCTGTTTTATTAATAAGATGCACTGGTAAGATAGAAAGCTATGACGAATTATAAAAAGAGATGTTATATTATTGTAAATGGATATTGGTTGTTTTTGTTGTTGCAGGTAAAAAAAAGAACAAGGCTGCAAGGGAAAACCAGGTAGGATTTATTAGGGATGCACCGATTCGATATTTGGATCCAATATATATCCAATCCAGCAAATTTTTCAGTATCGTTTCAGCTGATATCCTGGTTGCACGTATAAACGGATGTAATAAGACTATTTACTGCTCGTAGTTGGCCCAGAAAGTCTCAGAATGTTTCAGTTTTTATTTAAACAAAGTTGTTCCGTAGTGACTTGAGAGATAAATAACACCTACATAACACATTCAGAGGATCAGTTTGTCTTATATAATTTTTAGTTTAAAAGAAAATAAATGCTGTTTTCTCTGCCCTGGTGTCTGTTTATATCAGGTATGAGCAGATCCTTAAAAACTATAGTATCGGAATTTGTATTGAAACTGAAAAAGCTCGATCGGTGCATGCCTAGGATTTATGCCAAGTATTTTATATTCAGTGCCATTGTTACACATCTACTACTTTTCTAATGACTAACAAAGATATCAAACACAATTATTTCTGGTACTTACAGTATATGGACATCCCCATGGTGGAACAGCCTGCGCATCACTCCAGCCACCATACGCTTCCCAGATCAAGTCCCCGTGAGCACCCACCTCACCGAACCAGCAGGAAAACGCAGCCCTCCTCTGCTCCTCCTCATATGGTCAATGTATATGGACAAGCGGAGGGACGTACACCCAGAGAGGAGGGTAGATCTGTTGTCTACGCTGCTTTGAACCATCAGCATCTGGCAACCGCTACTTCTCGACCCAGGATGGTAATGGAGGAGAGGTCCGAGTATGCTGCCATCAAGGTCTCCTAAAATGAAGGACATATTGTTTTACTAAGTGACTGTTTCTACCTCTCCTAAGAACTACTGACAAATTGGAAAGGTAGAATATAACAAGACAGGACTGAACTCAAAACAGTGCAGTCAAATCTCACAAATGATCAATCATAATAATAATTGTTGTTATATACTTGAATAGTTATTTGCTTTTAAAGGCAAAATGGACTCTTGTGAGCTTTACGCCCTGTTATAATGTTGTTGTCTCCTCAAAAACATACCTGGAGTTGTGTTATGTTTCATTAACACATGTCTTAGTAACCCTTTATTATTAGTCTGTCTACATCTCCACCTTGTGATGTCATGAAATATTAGTTTTCAAGTTAACAGCTACCTTTTACCTTTAGTTCAATAAAGACAGACAATTCCTGGGCTGAAATGTTTCTAGTGAAGGTGTACGGAGTTAAAAAACACTGTATTATCACATGACATCACAAAGTGGAACAGAGTGTTTTCTGTTTGAGAGAAAAACTCAGCTTAAATATGCAGGATTTGTGTGTTAAACTTGTATGAATGAAACAAAACATAACTCCGGTTAGGTTTTTGACAAGGAAACAACATTATAACATAGATCAGAACATAGTGTAATATAGGCCCTTTAAACTCTTGTATAACTTGGGCCTATATAAACCCATACAGCTTGGTAAACACTAGAATGATCTTTCATACTGTGATCATAACCTCATCACTTTAACAAAATAAGTTCTTACAGGTTTTATTCTAAATAGCAATCAAATCAATAGTTTGTTTGGAAGATTACTGCTAGTTTTTACTATATATTTGTACTTTTACTTGATATTCCAATTTTGCATATCACAAAACAACATCCATAAGTTAATTGTGAGTAATAACAGTAACAAAGCTGTAGAAAATATTGTATTATTAAAAGCCAATAAGAAATAAACAAGGAATCTCTTGCAACAACTCCAATATAGCTACTGCTAGTTTGAATATGCTAACTTTTTCTACAGTTAGCTAACATAGTTACTACAATTACTACACACCAGATTAGTAGCCTATGTAGTTTTTTTTTATTTAAACACTGGCAAAACAAACAGACAAATCCCAAATCAGGATTTAATGACAGAAAATGATGTACTTACCTAGAATGTTAAGTAGCACCACAGCTAACTGTTGCATGGCTAAGCTAACGTCAGTTTAATGGGTTTATCTGCTCTAACTGTAGCACACTAGCTAGCCTGGTGTGTCTCAAAACTTATGCTAACTTTTTTTAGAAGCATAAAATGTAAAATAAAGAACCTATTATAAGTTATATTAATTAAAATAAAGACTACACGGTTGTTTTTAAATGTAGAATACTGAACTTCAGTTTGTGGTGCTGTTTAAATATTTATTAAGCCTCAAAAATTAGCATTAGCGTTAACATTGAGACACAAACATGCCTCTTTCTGAACCGTAAGTGTCTCTGGTGAAGTATTCATTTTATTTGTGTAGTTTTTAACATGTTGGTGACATCCACTCTCGCTCTCCCTGTCCACTCTTGATCATATATTAGCGTGACTCTGCAAAACCACATAAAGATAAAATTTGGACAGAAGTATTGTAGTGTGGTTACTAGGCGGTTACTAGGCGGTTGCTAGGCGCTGTCGTGCTCAAAGCCAATTGGACAAATGGAAAAAAACAGTCCAATCAACAAGAAGAAGACGGGGGGAAAAAACAAAGCGGACCAATCACAGAAGAACATCGTGGAGCTATATTTGCATGAGGGTAAGAACACGTTATTTTAATAGATCTATGATAACAACTGTACTTTTTTTTCCTTTTTTCTTGTATGTAACGTTAGTATTATTGTAGAAAAGGCAAAATACAAACAAATCAGGCACACAATACAATATATATAAATGGTTCAATTACCATAAAAAAAAAAAAATAATAATAAAATAAAATAAAATAAAATTTGTCCATAAATGAAAGAAGTTTGAATGCACTTTTCACTTAACACAGGCCAGAGATTTACAGACAAGTCCAAACTCATTCCTCCTCTGAATACAGTTTGGAATATATTTTAAAATTTGCATTTATGTATGCAATGCTTGTAATGTAATGTCTTTAATGTCTTAAAGTACCAAACATCATTTTCTTGTACAAAATTAATCCCTTGAGAGTGAATCCACTGTTGAAGGTCAAACCAAAAACCTCGAGTCACACAAAAAATGAAACCATTAACTGTAGTTGTGAGAGACTGTGGGAGCGCCTTGACAATTAGTTTTATTTTCTTTGAATACTCTACTTGAACTATTTGTATTTTGCTGATTTTTTGTAATTTATGCATTTTCTATCAAACCGGCGTGTAATGAAGGTTACAGGGCAACTTAATTTTATTTTTTTTATATTATGATTGATGAATGCAGTAAATCTCTGCTACAAAAGTGTCAGTCATTTAGCTTACTGGCCTAAAAAAATCAGTCTTTCTTTCATATCCCTCAGGTTTCATTCTGTATAACTTATTTGCATAACTAAACTCCTTTGTAGCACTAAACTAGAACATTATCAAGGCCACTTCCTAATTTGGTTTGCCAGGTGTGAAAATCAGACCACAAATTCTCGAACAGGAAGTACAGCCAGTCTTTTGAACGGCTCTTCCAAAAGAATCGGATCCCATAAAAGAGCCGAACGTCCCATCACTTGTTGTATAGGATTGTAGTATAGTATAGGATTGTAAAAGATAAAGATAATTAAGAGAAAAAGACACAAGTAAAGTTCATTCTACACCCTCTTGTTGACTTATAAAATACGCATGTGCAGAACGTCTTATGTCTTGTAATTATCTCTGGCGTCTGTTGGACAAAGACATTGAGGTACCACTCCATCAGTCACCTGGTTTAAACTGGAGACGTATTTAACACCGGTGAACCTGAGTGACGCGGTAAAACATGAGAATGAAGGAGTATCATTTCTGAACTTCTATAATGTGCTGAGCCGTGTCATCAAACTTTCTGTTGGTAAGAGCCATTTACTTTAAAATTTAAAGGTCCTATATGACACAAAATGGACTCTTGTGAGCTTTAAGTCATGTTATAATGCTGTTACCTCCTCAAAAACATACCTGGACTTGTGTTTTGTTTAATTCACACATGTTTGAGGTCTGTCTACATCTCTCAAAATGCTCTGTTCCACCTTGTGATGTCATGAAGTGGCAGTTTTCAAGTTAACAGCTACATTTTACCTTTAGTTCAGTAGAGATCGGCAATTCCATGGGTGAAATCATCCAAATTATTCTAGGGAAGGTGTGTGGAGCACTTCCTGTATTACCACATGATGACATCACAAGGTGGAACAGAGTGTTTTCAGCCTAAATATGCAGGGTTTGTGTGTTAAACGTGTGAATGAAACAAAACACCATCAGTATGTAATAATCGATGCATGTTTTTGATGAGAAAACAACATTATAACACAAATCAGAACATGTGTAAAATGGGCGTTTAAGGAAAAATAATCGTTTTGACCTTTAAATGTTGCAAAATGTTTTACAGCCTGTGAAAGTGATGCTAACAACCACACAGTTTATAATGGAGATAAACTAAAGCTGGTGTGCTCCGTGTGTGACCACTTCCCTCCGTCAGTGCAGTGGTCTGGTTTAAGTCTGAAAAAGGGCAAAACAGAAGTGTAAAAATGATCGTGTTACAGCAGCGTGGGACAGACTTATTAATTATGATGGAATATCCTCTTTATGTTTCGACATCTCCTCAGCAAAGAGTATTACAGTGACAGTGGCTAAGGACGAGACTCCTTAGAAAGGAGGTTTTTAGCTGTTTCGCTTCACAAAAATAGAAAACACTCCAAGAAAAAGCTAAACTGGAGACTTTGGTGACACAATCGCACTTTAATAATCTGGTAACACACTTTTATTCACACATCTGCTCCTGTTTTAATGTTTTATATGGACTTATATTTGTTTATTGTGTTTGTTTTCTGCTTTAAACAGGACGCCCATGAAAAACAGAGTCCTCTCATTGGGTTCCCCTGTATAAATAATCATAAAGAAAATAAAAAATGAAGAAGAGGAACTACTTATTTTACTAATAGTAATAGTATGTGTGAAAGAGAGAGTATGGGAGAGGGGGAACGGCGGCTGTGAAAGACTGAAATATGAGTGTGTCATATTTTCATATTTGATTTTTTTCAACAAATTTCTACAACTACAGCGAATCCTGCTGCTTTATAATGAAATGTGAACAGTTTTAAAAACTCTTCTGAGGACTGGTGCTGTGAATTAGGCAGAGGTGGAAGATGTTTTTAATTTTGTTACTGTAAAAGTACAAATACTGTGGAGCAAAAAGTAAAGTAATAAATAAATAAAAGTAAAAATATCATATGAAAAAATGTATTTAAAAGTATTAAAGTACTTGTTTAAAAATGCACTTAAAGAGTAAAAGTAAAAGTTTTATAAAGTTCAACAGAAAACAATTGAATTAATATTTTTTCTAGCTGTTTTTATTTGTATGTTTTGTTTGCTCAAATTCTGAACGTGTTAAAAATAAACCACTTAGCCCAGAGGTCGGCAAACTAAAATGTGACAGAGGGGCCAGGACATACATATGTATATATGACATTAGTGATTAGAGTCTTGGCCTGTAACATGAAGCAAAGCATGAATATACAAGGCTCATTGCAAAAATTGTTTTCCAAATGCATTAATTAAATTAATAATTCATTTATGACATTTCAGTTAAATAAACACAGCAGAAAAAGTCTCATTCAGTTTTATCAAAAGATCAACAGCTTGTTGAAAAGGTAAATTAAACAAGCTTTACCCTTATCTATTTTAATATAATTTGGTCACGTTCAGCGGGCCGGATTAATAAACCCAAAGGGCCGTGTGTGGCCCCCGGGCCGTAGTTTGCCCATGTCTGCCTCAGCCTTTTCATCAGCTCCCAAACTACAAGGAAACATACTTTTATTTTTCAATCCAGTTTCAAAATGTAGTGGAGTAGAAAGTACAGATACTGGTCTCAAATGTGAAGTAAAAGTAAAATATATCCACTTTAAAATGTATTCAAGTAAAGTACAGATGGCTAAAATGTTTACTTAAGTACAGTACTTTACTACTTTTACTTTGTTACGTCCCACCAGTGGAACGAGCCGAGGTTATAAACTCTGTGATCCTGCATCAGATCACTGAATTGTTAATGTTTGCTGTATCTGTCCCTATTCAAAAAAACAGTAAAATAAAATAAACTTTAACTACTAACTCTCTCTAACTGGCTGATCATACTTTTCACTCTAAAACCTCGTGCTGCTTATCTCTGTTTTGTTGTTGACCCTCATCACGGCGTCTTCAAGAAGCAAAGCCACATGTGAAAGTTTGTTAAATGTCAGTCTATATTATTAACCATGTTTATTTTTTGTACAGTAATACGTCACTTTTGTTTTAAATAAATGACTCATGCACAGGTTAAACGGGGTGTGGGTTCTAAGTGTTTCTAAAGACAGACAGAACGCACTGAGGAGGAAGCTGAACTTAACCACAGACAGTTACCTTCGCTTTAAGTGGAAAGTGGAACATGTCTCCAATCAGACTGTACCAGCCTCAGAAATGTGTTTGTTTCTTTTTGTTCATTCTTGTTGCGCTGAAGACACATGCTGCTGGTCGAGTTGACTAAAAAAGGGGCAAAGGCTCTAAAACTATTGACACTCAAAGACCACACCTGCACATTCATGCAAAAAGTGCTATTCATACAGAAAAAAGTGGCTTCTTACATTAAATGCCAGTAAATGCCAGACACTGAGCTGAAAGGAGCTCACTTCTGCTTTCTGCTGCTGTCACATATAAATCTTCATCAAACGAGTCATCGCCTAATCAACTAAACATCTAAAGGCCCTGGACATGCACGTCAGAGTAACAGTAACAGAAATAGAAATACAGACGTCCCAAAAGTCACTGACACTTTTAAATCTTCAGTAGCTCCTATAATTCTTAAGTTATACTCACCACATTTTAGCAGTAGATAAACTGAACCTTCTGAGATTTTTGTCAGTATATACAGTTATAATTGTTCACTTACACTTGAACTTATCACTACTTAAACTAGGGGAAGTAAAAATGATCTAATTTTTAAAAATAATGTTTTTTAAGTGTCCATCATTTTGGGTTTGGTTCTGAATAGCTCGATCCAACACACTTTACATAACATTTAAAGCATGTCCGGGGTTATGGCTCTTATTTGATCCTCGATATTACGTTTAAGTCATTTATTGTCTGAGGTTTATTCACAAACACCTTTTCTTTAAGATAGACCCACAGGAAGAAATCAGGACTAGTCAGGTCTGTGGAGATGACATACTGCACCTATGTGACTCAAAGTACCACTGTACAACGAGGGTTTGTTCCTCGGTGCTGTATTTGCTCATCTTAATGTTGGAAGGGTAGATCTAGATGCTCTGGGTAGACAAAATAAAACAAAAATATTTAGAAAAAAAAGACTTCTGCATTTTTTTCCCACTGTCAGTGACTTTTGGGCCACCTTATAGTAATAGTAACAATAACAGTAATAGTAATGGTGGAAGAAGTACTTAATTTTGCTACTTAAGTAAAAGTACTGATGTTGGAGCAAAAAAAAAAAACAAAAAAAAAAAATACTCGAGTAATAGTAAAAGTATTACATGAAAAAATCTACTTAAGTAAAAATATTAAAGTGTGTTTCAAAAATGTATTTGAAAAGTAAAAATAAAAGTATTTAGTGTAGATTTTGAGTCTTATAAAGCTTCAAATGTGGTGATTTTGATACAGATTTGTGCTGAATTTTGTTCAACAGAAACAACTGAATCAATTGTTTTTTCTCTGTGTTTTTACTGACATATTTTTGTTTGCTCAAATTATGAAAGTGTTAACAATAAACCCTCAGCCTTTTCAGCAGCTCTCAAACTATAATAAAAGTACTTTCACTTTTCAGTCCTGTTCAAAATGTGGTGGAGTAGAAAGTACAGACACTGCTCTCAAATGTAGTCAAGTAAAAGTAAAATGTATCCACTTTGAGATATCTATTTTTTTTAATTTATTTTACTTCTTTATGTTCCACCTCTGTAATAGTACAAATCCTGAAACTGTCTCTTTTCACTGCTGAGTTCAGTTCAGGCACAAATCTAACGCTGCGTGAGTGGAACATATTAGACTGCAGAAGATAAAACTTTAGGCCTGTTTATCTCAGAATGTGGGGATTTCAGACATAACCGCAGGAAGTAGCTGAGGGTGCACCTCCTACTGGATGGGAAGGGAACTGCAAGAAGGCCCTGTGGAGACTGGATGTGCCCTGAACAAACTCGAGCTACTCAGAACAGAGGTAACAAAATCAAAATAAGCAAATGCAGTTTATATTATATTTAAATGCATTTATATTTTTATTGTGTTGAATCGTCTCTGCAGTAAACTGTTCACCTGAAGGTTAAACTCTGAGCAGTGACAGCAGATCTTTATGTAATGTGGCAGACACAGAACAACAAACGTGGATGCCTCAAAGTCTGGAGTTTGCTGGAATTACAGGAGTTACATTTGATTTACAACAGTGTTTGGTTAAAACTAAGGCATCAAGACTAAATGTTAAGACTGTGAGAGAAGACAAGCCCGGGACAGCAGCACGTGTCCCGTCTCACAGGGGTGGATTTGGTTTGATCTGAGCAGGATCACACTTTTCCTCCTGGTTAAATACCATATCCACTGTTGGAATGGACAGACTCTTTCAATATTTTACGAATGAATTCAAACTATTCTACTCCACCCTGAAATGGATTAAATCTGTCTGTGGCAAAGAAATGTTATATTCAGCGTCTCAAATCCTTTTGTTTTCATTTTTATGGGTGAGTTTTATGGTCTGGGTGTGATCTGCTCCTTTTTTGTGCCTTACAGGAGCTGCAGTCCCCATGGTTTTGTTTATACGTCATTGCCTCCACAGGATTTTATAATAATAACATTTAATTAAAACTGCAAGCAGTGATAAAGGCCCTCGTCACCCTTGCGACCGCGGGGTACATGCCACCGCGGAGTTCGCGCCTCTCGTTCCCGCTTACATCGCCCCTCCCACCAAAAACAGCGACTGAGTAATACTACTCCATTCATTCCAATGAGAGCATTTATGACATTTTCACACCTGCACGGTTGGAAATAGAGGTATGTCTTCATTGACTTTTGTGTTCAGTATGATGAGTGGAATATGTGTACCAAATTTGAATGGTCTATGACAAAGTATTTTTTTTCATCCCAGTTAACCAAAACCCATGTATTTCAATGAGAGATGCTGGCCGTTGCCATGGCAACACACTTGCAAATAGAGGTATGTTCTCATTGGTCTTTTTGTTCAGTATGGGGATAGGGATGGCCATGCCAAATTTCAAATGTTTTTGAAAAAGTAAAATTTTTTGGGTCCCATTAAAAATTTCAAGGGGGCGCTGTGGAGCAATGGATTATCTCATCTATGTAAACTGTATATCATTACATACAGATGAACATTGTGACCAAAATGTATATTAATGCCGGTCAACAGGACACTGCATGTTTGAGTTAAATGCAATTTAATACTTCAAAAAACGCTGTTTTTCTTAGCATGTTGGCCACACCCACATTTTATGACGTAGAAAAATCCAAGTGAGTCGCCTTTAATCTCACATCGGTCTAGTTCTATTTGACCAATTTGGAAGTTTGTTGAATGAAAATCCATGGCGTAAAAAATCGAAACGTGAGAGTTAAAATTTCAAAAAATTGGGTTCCGCCCACAATGGCCGACTTCCTGTAGGGTTTAGGGTGGGGTCATAATATAATTTTTACTTTGTCTTGACATGTTCTATGGTTGTACCAATTTCATTTGTCTACGATGAAAAAGGTCTGTCATTGCCGTAATGTATTTTGATTTTTGAGGTGGCGCCACTGAGTCATTTTGCAACATACATTTTTTTAAATTTCAAAATAATACATATTTCACCAACCTTGAATTTTGGGTCACAGTTGGATTAGTGCAGAGCATCTATTTAGTCGACAACAAAGTCCAGTACTCTGAACCCCATTCATTTCAATGACACATTTATGACATTACCACGGTAACATAGTTACAAATAGAGGTATGTTCTCATTGGCTTTTTTGTTCAGTATGTCAAGGCAGATGACCATGTCAAATTTTTAAATGTTTTTGACCAAGAATTTTTTTTGAGTCCCATTCAAAGTTTCAGGGGGCGCTGTGGAGCAATGTAATGTCTGATTTATGTAAATGTTATATCTATGCATTCAGATCAACATTTTGAACAAAAGGTATATTAATGCCGGGAAATAAGACGCTGCATTTCTCATTTATTCGCAATTTAAAACTTCAAAAAATGGCTTTTTTCTTTGCAGGCTGACCACACCCACATTTTATGACTTAAAAAAATCCAAGACAGTCACCTTTAATTCCAAATGGGCTTAGTTCATTTTGTCCAATTTTCAAGTTTCTTCAATGAAAATCCATGGCGTAAAAAATCCAAACGTGAGAGTTAAAATTTTGAAAAAATTGAGTTCCGCCCACAATGGCCGACTTCCTGTAGGGTTTAGAGTGGGGTCATAATATAATTTTTTACTTGTCTTGACATGTTCTATGGTTCTACCAAATTTCATTTGTCTACGATGAAAAAGGTCTGTCATTGACGTAATGTATTTTGAACTTTGAGGTGGCGCTACTGAGTCATTTTGCAACATAAATTTTTTTTCACATCAAATTACACATTTTGTCACCAATCTTGAATTTTAGGTAATAGTTGGATTAGTGCAGAGCATCTATTTAGTCGACAACAAAGTCCAGTACTCTGAACCCCATTCATTTCAATGACACATTTATGACGTTACTACGGCAACATAGTTACAAATAGAGGTATGTTCTCATTGGCTTTTTTGTTCAGTATTGAAAGCTGGATGGATGTACCAAATTTCAAATGTCTATGAAAAACTTTGCAAAAAAATGAATGGGGGTTGTTAGGGGGCGCTAGCGTGTCATTTTTGAATATTTTTACAAACAAACTTCAAAAAAAAAAATTTTTCACCAGTCTTGAATTTTGGGTCCAATAAAATTGAGTTTTCGTTAACGTTCAGGGGGTCAAAAATGGCTTCAATCCGGCCGCAAAAATAATAAGAAGAATAATAATAATGGAAATTTTTTTTCGACCCATTATTTTTCTCCTAAACCATAAAAGGTACAGTCATGTGACTTTCTCACATTGTGCCCCATCACAAATAAGGCCCCTGTGAATTTTTTCACAAGTCCATGACGAATCGCTTGTCTTCTATGAATTTTTGAAATTGAAATTTGAAGAGGGCGCTAGAGAGTCATTTTGTGAGATAAATCCATGATTTACATATCATTGTGTTCAGCTCACAAATGTGCATAAACGCTGTATTAGCGTTTTCCCAACAAAAAATGTGTGAAAGAGAAATATTTTATTGAAATAATCCAAAAATTGCAATTTCGTATAAAATTCACCATGACCACACCCAAAGTCATATTCAAATATAATTGATGATCTTTAATCTCACATGAGTTTTTGTGGGTTTGGCCAAATTTGAAGTTTTTGTGATGAAAACTGTGCGAGGAGATATCCTGAATGTGAGGGTGTGCGCTTTTGTCATCACCGGGTTTGATCCAATATGGCCGACTTCCTGTACATTTTAGGGCGGGGCCATAATATCATTTTTGTCATGTCCTGACATGTGCTATTTTTTGATGTGAGGTTCAGATTTTTAGATTCACTTTTTTCCGAGTCGGGCTCCCATAGGCCCCATGAAAATCAAAGTTTGAGGTGGCGCTACCGAGTCATCTTTCGTTATTTTTTTTCGCGGTCTTCGGTGACAATTAGAGCTTGGCGAGTTCTAATTTTTGACACCACTCACTGGCATGTCGGGGCGTGTTAACCACTTGATTTTTGCCATTTTACCCGTTTCGGACGCGGTTTTAATGAGTCCCTCGCCGGGACGTTGTCTCCGGCTCGGGCCTAATAAAATAAAATAAAAATTAAAAATGATTTTATAACGAACATTTATGAACATTTGTGGCAGAGTAGAAAAGTTCTACAATCAATATCATATATAATCAGTGTGATTTTACATGTAGGGAGTATGAAGATGGAGGGTGTTTAATGCAACTGTCTTGAATGGGCCAAACTGACTGAAATAATGGGGACTGTGTAACGACTGGAATGTGCAATATTTTGTATGGTGCAATAATGAGAAGTGTGGACAACAGGTGGAAATGATCCTTTGGGTATAATCTGGTGTATTTACATTTATGTTGAATCATGTCTGTTCATACATATGCATTGCCCCACTCAAATAAATAAAATCAATAAATCAATCAATCAGTCAGCCATATTGTTGTATATCGAACAGTAGAAAAGCTTTTTAGGCTATAATTGAACAAATGAGCAACTAGTGTATTTTCTTATACTTAAAAGGGCACTGTGTAACTTTTATGGTCTAATATTACATAGAAGAAAAAAAAATAATAAAATAAAATACATTGATTAATAAAAAATAAATTAATAACAACTATAATTATAATAATAATAATAAATACATAATACACAATAAATACAAATAAAATATATAGTTGTCCATAAGATTTAGATTATCTATTACATTTTTATGTTTTAGAGCATCTTTCTTTTCCATAAAACTTACAGATGAGAAAAATAGACAGAGTTCTTTATGAAATGTGAGGAAGGATGGTTTGGTTTTATCTGAAGTTACAGTTTCGTCGCCTCTGTTTACTCACTGGACACAGACGTGCGTGATGACGTCAGCCGCTGCTCACTGTGACGCTGGTGCACGTGGATGTTTTAGGGTCAGGAGGTCACAGATGAGCTCAGCCGTGACACACACAGGAGGACAGTGCAGTGAGATTGATTAAAAACAGTTTGCTGTGTGTTTCTGCCATGATGTGCTGTTAAACACTGATATCTACATCCTGCATCTGCACTGTCTTTATCTCTGTGGCTCTGTGTCTATGTTGCATGGAGAGTTTTTTGTGCTCTGGTTTACTCTGTACATTTTTTGGCATGTATCCCATGATCAGAACCAGAAGACAGTATAAACATGCAACTTTCCTTGGAAATAAATTGAAATAAATGCATAAAAATCTCAGCCCCCTGCCCCCTCTTGGGTTCAGAAGAACATAACCAGAGGGGCTGTCTGCGCCTGTGGGAGTGGTTTGGTTTTAGTGGTTTTGAACATGTTATAAACTCTTTTACACCTGCACACTCTGCACAATCTCATTTGAATGTTGTCCCTGAAATAGGCCTGCTCCAAAATGCTGCCATCTAGTGTCTCAAACTCTGAATGCTTTAAGACAGTTTCACCTTTAGGTTTCAGCCATTTCCCTGAAGCTTTTTTTTTCCAGTGGTGGAACAAAACCAAGTAAAAGTAGTAAAGTACTGCACTTAAGTATACACTACTACAGTTTATAATGAGAGCCGTATTTGTAGTTTCTCCTCCACTACATTTTTGAACCGGATCAAAAAGTAGAAGTGTTTTTTAGTACTTGTTTTGTACCTGCTGAAAATGGCTGGGGAGTTACTTTTATCAAGTTTATAATTTAAAATATACAAATAAATAAATAGATAAATAAATAAAATAAAATAAAATAAATACAAATTAAAAATAAAATATACAAATAAATATGGCTAGAAAAAAAAAATATATACAAATAAATATAAGAAAAAAATAAAAAAATAAAACATAAAATATAAAATATACAAATAAATATGGCTAGAAAACAAAATATACAAATAAATACAGCTAAAAAATTAAATAAAATAAAAAATATATATACAAATAAATATGGCTAGAAAAAAAAATATATACAAATAAATATAAGGAAAAAAAACATAAAATATACAAATAAATATGGCTAGAAAATAAAATATACAAATAAATGCAGCTAAAAAATTAAATAAAATAAAATAAATATATACAAATAAATACGGCTAGGAAAAAAAAAAAAAGATTCAGTTGTTTCTGTTGAACAAAATTAGATCCCAAAGTCCATTTTTAAAGGAGAACTTTTACTTTTACTTAAGTAGATTTTTTTCATGTGACTTTTACTTTTACTTTGCTCCAGTATCTGTACTTTTACCTAAGTAACAAAACTGAGTACTTCTTCCACCACTTCTTATTTCTGCTAGTTTGGGATGTGACCTAGTGTTGAGTATTAGTATTCTTTGCATTGCCTAATTACTAAAACAAAAGAACAGTTCAATCAGCAAGAGGACGACAGGGAATGAGCCGAGTGGGGACCAATCACAGAAAAGGTGTGAGGAACGGCATAACGTCATGGTCATCAGATCTATGTTATAATGTTGTTTCCTCATCACAAACAGACCTGGAGTTTTGTTTCCCTGCATATTTAGGCTGAGTTCTCCTCTCTAACGACACAGCAGGAGGTCTTTTAATATCATCCACAGCTCCCTGGACTCCCTCCCTACTCCTCTGCTGAAAGTACACAACCGTTCCATCACCCCTTTCTTAACAAAAAACATGCATCCCTCCCTTCAAACGGCCCATGTTCCTCCCTCAAAACTGCTTTAATGAAACCCTTTCTCAAAAAAATCACCCTGGACCCAGTTCCCCTGCCAGTTTACAGACCTATTTCAAATCTCCCATTCATCTCTAATATTTTAGCAACAGTCGTTTCCACCCAGCTCCACAGTCATCTCAAATCTGACCTTCTTTATGAAAAACTCCCATCTGGTCTCTTCCCTTCCACAGTACAGAGGTCATCAGGAGGTCGCTGGTGACTCTGATAGCGACCTGCTGATGACCTCTCACTCTGGTTACACATCCCTTCTCATTCTTCTCACCTTCTCTGCTGTGTTTGACACCACTGAGCAGCACCACCTCCTCCACCACCAGCAGCAGCACTGCACTGGCCTCTCTGACACTGCTCTTCACTGGTTCTGCTCCTGTCTCATTGAAAGGATCGAGTACGTGGTCCTGGAGGGTGCTAAATCTCTGCTCCATGCTGTCACCTGTGGGGTCCCTCAGGGCTCCGTACTTGGTCCAACCCTCTTCACTCTCTAGATGCTTCTCCTTGGGTGTGTTGTCAGCAGGTATGGAATAAATTTCCTCTGCTATGCTGACGTCACATAACTCTACTTCAAAGTCTCCCCCTCTGGATCCACTTCTGCCACTGTCACTCAATGTGAGGACAGTAAAAGTGCCTGGAATTGGGGAAAAAAAGCACACGGATCATAGACTTGGGGACATTTATTGTATTTTACGGCTAATTAAATGATGAACTCTTAATCTTATAATGTCATTTTAATGTAATGTGTATTTTTAATGTGTGCTCACCTGCACAGGGACGGCAGAGGGAAAGTGGAAGTAGCTAAATCTGGTACAAACCATCTTTTCTTTTGTAAGATTAATGGATTTGTACATGGCCTCTGACAAAAAGAAAGAATATTTGTGTGAATGGGCGTCTGGGTCGTTTGACAAGGCCATCTGGATCAACTTAATATCAGGGACAGTCTCTTCCTTCGTCTGTCTGCGCAGGTGACCCTCAGTCTGTCTGTGTATATTCAAAAGGCTTTTAGTCCTCCACCACTACCGTGTACAGTCCTCAATGTGTATTTAGCCACAGATGAAAGAAAAGACGTGAGCATGTGTACCACTACTCAGCTGGTGGACTCTCATGTGGCTCAGGGTTTTTGAGGTAAATCATGTGCGGTGTAGGTGAACAAGGCCGAACCACAGTGGGGTCGCTCCACAGAGCCACTAACACGTGTGAAAACTGCCTTAATCTGTCTATCACTGGTTTATTGCTGCTGTTGTTCTTGTTTGTTCTGTTCTCCTCTCTGTTCTCCTCACTCGTCTCCTCTCTCGTCTCCTCTCTCGTCTCCTCTCTGTTCTCCTCTCTGTTCTCCTCTCTCGTCTCCTCTCTAGTCTCCTCTCTCGTCTCCTCTCTCGTCTCCTCTCTCTTCTCCTCTCTCGTCTCCTCTGTTCTCCTCTCTCTTCTCCTCTCTCGTCTCCTCTCTGGTCTCCTCTCTGTTCTCCTCTCTGTTCTCCTCTCTCGTCTCCTCTCTCTTCTCCTCTCTCGTCTCCCCTCTCGTCTCCTCTCTAGTCTCCTCTCTGGTCTCCTCTCTGTTCTCCTCTCTGTTCTCCTCTCTCGTCTCCTCTCTCTTCTCCTCCTCCCTCTTTGCTTTCCCCTCCTCCTCTCTTGTTCCTCTCCTCTCTCTCTCTCTCTCCTCCCTCCCTCCCTCTCTCTTCTCCTCCTGCAGTGTTTGTGCCCTTCCATCTCTCCCTCTCCTCCTCTCTCCATTCCTCCCTCCCTCTCTCTCTCTCCTCCTCCTCCTCCCTACTTTCTCCTCTCTTCCTCTCTCCTCCTCCAGTGTTTGTGCCCCTCCATCTCTCCCTCCTCCTCCTCCTCCCTCCCTCTCTCCTCCTCCAGTGTTTGTGCCCCTCCATCTCTCCCTCTCCTCCTCCTCCCTCCCTCCCTCCCTCCCTCTTTCTTCTCCTCCTGCAGTGTTTGTGCCCTTCCATCTCTCCCTGTCCTCCTCCCTCCATCCCTCCCTCCCTCTCTCCTCCTCCAGTGTTTGTGCCCCTCCATCTTTCCCTCCTCTCCTCCTCCTCCCTCCCTCCTCCTCAGCTCATGAGGTCAGGAGCACATGTAAGCGCCACCGACCCCACCACCTCCACCCGCACCATCACCCCTCCACCTGAGGGAAGGGGAAATGAAAAGTAATTATGTGTAGAAAATAAATTGAAATGAAAATCATTTATTATTATTAGCAGTAGTAGTAGTAATAGTAGTTGTGGTACAGGGCGGCTCTAAAGTCACTGACAGCTGAAAAAACTTCATAACTCTTTTGTTTTTAAATATTTTTATTTTATTTTTTCAGAGCATTTAGAACGACCCTTCCGACATTAATCTGAGCAAATACAGCACCGAGGAACGAACCGTCATTGTACAAATAAGAGCCATAAGCCTGGAAATGCTTTAAATGTTATAAAAGTGTGTTGGATCAGGCTGTTCAGAGACAGACACAAAATGGTGGACACTTAATTATTAATTATTTTTATTTAGGTCCTTTTTACTTCCTCTAGTTTAAGTAGTGATACAATCAAGTGTAAGTGAACAATTATAACTATATATTCACAAAAATCTGGGAAGGTTCAGTTTATCTTCTGCTAAAATTTGGTCAGTTTAACTTAAGAATTAAAGGAGCTACTGAAGATTTAAAAGTGTCAGTGACTTTTGGTCCACCCTGTAGATAAAGGTTTCTGTCTCCTGGTCACTTTGTGTTGCCCATGTTCTGACAGGAAGCGTCTTAAATTTCAAAGTAATAAAACAACTGATTATTTAAACTGAAGAATGTGACTCTCCAGGTCGTCCCCGTCACAAAAATCCTGGGGGCCAGTGTTGTGTTTTAAACTGTGTTGCCGTGGCAACAGTCAGGTGTTTGGATTCTAGAACTTTGTGACATCACCGTACAGGCGGTGTCACTTTGTGACATCACAAAGTGTGTTCACAACACAAAGCAGCAGACTTTGTAAACCTCACTGCATTAGTTTATTTCACACTCAAACACTCAGCTGTTCTGTAGCAGAAGAGAACTTTTAGGAAAGACAAGGCAAGTTTATTTGTATAGCACAATTCACACACAAGGTAAAGTGCTTTTCAGAATAAGAAAAACATTAACATTTTACAAATATCTGATAAACTCACTAGTGCTAGAGATTAACAAACACAACACAAACACAAACAGCAATGGAAACAAACACTGAAACCAGGGAAATGACTGAGGGACTCCAAGAACAAGGGAGCAATGCCTCCGGAGAAACGTCCCCGTTAAAAAAAATCGTTGAAAAATTTGAACAAGAAATGAAGCGACACCAAAACAAAATTATGTGACATAGACAGAAATTTACAGGAGGAGGGACAGATAGATTTGGAAATGGAAACACTGAATATCAAAGGTCAAGTCAGTCAGCTCAGAAAATGTTTTGAAAAGCAGGAGGCCGACCAAAGCGACTCGTCCAGTCGCACAAATGAAAAAGTCCAGTTTAGAAAAGAAATGGGAAATCTTAAGAATCAGGACAAACTGAACAAAATCAAATCACTGAAGTCTCAGCTCAGTCTAAAAGAGCCTGAGGTTAAAACATCCACGGCACAAACTGAGCTTCAGCCTGAAACCAGGGAAACGAAACTGAGCCTGAGCGACACCAAGAACAAGGGGACAATGTCTCAGAAGAAACAGGCCAGGTGAGAAACGAAAGAGAAAAACTTGAATTTGAAATTGACCAGCACCTGAGCAAATTATTAGAATCTGAAGAGGGGAGAGATGTTCAGAGGGAGGAGCAGACACATTTGGAAACAAAAGTACCTGTTAACAAAGGTCAAGTCCATCAGCATAAACAATGTTTTGAAAAGCAGGAGGCCGACCAAAGAAACTCATCTAGTCGAACAAATGAAAAAGATGAAATTGAGAATCTTAAGGATCAACTCAAACTGTGTAAAATCAAAGAAATGAAGTTTGAGGAGGAAAGAGAAAAGTGGAGGCAGGAGCAGAAAGATTTGGAAATTAAACTGCAGATCTGTGAAGGTCAGGTGAGCCTGCTAAATTTAGATATTCAACAGGAAAGGGCAGAAAAAGAACATCTGGGACAAAAATGTACAGATTTGGAAAATGAATGTTCTGACCTTAAAGAAATAGTGCAGATCTTGGAGGAACTGTTGGCCCAGAGACATAAGGCTGTGGAGGAAGCAGAGGTGGAAAGTGAAACCAGGGGCCGAACGATTAGGGATCTGCAACAAGAACAGGCAGAACTTAAAGAAACTATTGAGATTTTGAGGAATGAATTGGCTCAACAGGCAAAATCGAGTTTCTCAGAGCCGCAGGCAACTACCTCAAATCTTGAAGCTGCTGCAACTAAATTGGATTTAGAAACATTTGAGGAAATGGACAAAAAGAGAGAACGATTTTGCGGAAACAAAATTCAGATTTGAGTACATTAGTTAGCTGTTTAGAGGAAAGAATTGGCACAAAGGGAAACTGTTGAAGACATTAGAAGTAAAACCCAAATTGAGAAAAGTTTATAACGAGCAGAGAGGGCAGCAATAAACCATCAGATTAAGCTAAGGGAGGAGATAGAGAAAAATTACAGGGAAAGAGAGACCTATTTGATGAGTCGCTTCGAAGGTCTGAACAAAGACAAACATGAGCTGATGAACAGAGTGCTCCAGTACGAGAAAAAGGCCATAGATGAGCTGGAGAAGAGAGTAGAGTCAGAAGAAAAACTAGTCCAGCACAAAATTAGATTCCAAGACTTATCAAAAAAAGTGTCAAATACAGAGGGGAAACAAAACAGGCCACGTACAGGGATATTCGGCAGGATTTTTAGGAGATTCAGGCGTAACTAAAGGGATCTGACTGGGTTTTGTGTCCTTGGGCAAGACACTTAACCTTCCTTGCTGTGTGTGTGAGTGAGTAATGGCTGAGGACATTGGTGCAGATTGGCAGACACTTCTGTCAATAGGCACCAAGGCAGCTGTGGCTTCTGTGTGTGTTTAGTCTGTTTTTTTTTGTAGACTGAGTGAATAATCTGTGTAAAAACAGCAACATGGACTTTAAAGAGTTCGTGAGGCTGTTTTGGACGTTGGTGTTGGACCCTCCTCCAGAAAAGTTCCATAATACAAGGTGCATTATGTAACTTTTCTGGGGGAACCAGCCAGACGTAGTAACGGCTCAATGAAGGAGTCAGGGTTATGGCTTTAATTAAGTCGTGACTCAGTTTGAACCATTCTTTACAAACTATTTGTTCAATAAACATAAAAAAATTAAAAGTTAAATGATGTTTTATTTGGTGCTGTATTCTCCATAATGTCCAGTGTTTGTTTTAATGTTATTGTCCAATACTCCTACTACTACAAATACTACCAGCACTATGACCACTACTACTACTACTACTATTACTATTACTGCTACACCTACTACTACTACACTAACAATGCTAATCAGTGCGTTTCATGTTGCTCTCACGTCACGGCAACGAGCAAAACCAAATATATGAAAACTTCCTGGGACGTGTCTTAATGTCAGTCCATGTTTATTTTTTGTAGAGTAATACATCACTTTTGACTTAAATAAATGACTCTTGCACAGGTTAAACGGGGTGGGGGTTCTTAGCAGACAGTATGCACTGAAGAGGAAGCTGAATTTACCACAGACACCTTTGCTTTTGGTGGAAACGAAGAATGTGTCACAAATCAGACGGTATCACCTGCAAGAAGTTTGGTTTTTGTCCAAATCGGGTCAAAATGCATGGATGTATGAAGCACTTTTTAATAGTACAACACTTTATACATTAAACCTTGACCTTTACCACTGACCACTTCTCAAAACAAAATCCAGGAACTGTCACGTTTCACTTGTGAGTTCACCACCAGCTCAGACACAAATCTAAAACTGATCGAGTGGAAAATATTAGGCTGATAAGATAAAAACCTTTACGTTTCTATCGCAGAATGGGGGAATTTCAGTATTTCAGAAAAACATGGTAATTGGGGTCTGTCTGCGTTGTGGGAGGTGTTATCTTTGTGGTTTTTGAAAGTGTTAAATCTTTTTCCACCTACACTTTCAACCTGATCTGAATCTGCATGTTTGTCACTTATTTCCAACATCAAAAAGTAAAAGTTAAAAAGAATGGATGGATTTGAATACTATGTAATTTAGGTGACTTTTTCAATATGATCTTCTTTTTCATGACCTTCAGAAACCCCTCATGTTTAAATAGAATGTTGCCCCCTAGTGACAGAAAAGCAGAATGTTTTTTGCTGTGTATGTGGCAGGTGTTCGTGTTTTTCCAGTTATATCTTGTTTTTGGGGGTATAGTACCTGTGGTTAATATTTATCATAGTTTTACATTTCCCCACAGTTTTATCATATGTCAAAGTGTGGGGGGAAAAGGCTAAAAATAAAAGTACACAAATCCAGAAAGTAGTGCAAATGGAATCCCTCCATCTATGTCATCAGCATGAAAAATTCTATCTAAAATGCAGAGACGAGGAAGACATTTTTCTGACAGTTTAAAACATAAAAGTCCTATGTTACACAGAATTGACTCTTGTGAGCTTAAAGTCATGTTATAATGTTGTTACCTCCTCAAAAACAGACCTAGAGTTGTGTTTTGTTTCACTCACACATGTTTGAGTAGCACTTTATTATTAGTCTGTACATCTCCAAAGCTCAAAACGCTCTGTTCCACCTTGTGATGTAATGAAGTGGTAGTTTAGTTTTAGTTAGCAGCTACCTTTTACCTTTAGTTCAGTAAAGATTTACAATTCCAGGGATGAAATCCACATCCAAATGATTCTAGTGAAGGTGTGTGGAGTTTGAAAACACAGTAGAGCACTTCCTGTATTGCCACACGATGACATCACGAGGTGGAACAGAGTGTTTTCTGTTTTAGAAGAACTCAGAGTAAATAGTAAGTTTAATAAACACGTGTGAATGAAACAAAACACAACTCCAGGTCAACATTATAACATAGATCAGTAGTTATGTTTAGAGTAATAAAAATAAATTTACATTGCGTTGCTAGGTAACAGAACTGGACCTTTACCTTTATGTATGTCACAAAACAAAAAAACTAAACCAAATAAAAACCGCAGAATAGTCAAAACTGGGCAAAACTTAGTAAAATCTTAAATATATTAATGTTGACAATGTTAGTGATAGTGATAGACAAAAAAAAAGTTAATTTCTTCCGGTTTGGGTCTGAGGATGTTGTAATGTTGAACAGACAAGACGTTATGAGTTTACAACATTTTATTAAACGAAAATAAAACACTGGTATAAATAATGGTTTCGGCTAACGCTTTACATAAATAATATTAGAGCTTGGTTTGTAAATGAAAACTGCAGTGTGGTGTTAGTGAGTTCATGATTATGTCAGCTGTATACACCCATATGACAGCATGTCCCGTCCTTACACAAGCTTCACCCACAAATATCAGCCGCTGCTTTTTATTGCGTTCGCTGTAAAGCTAAAATAATCCCGCTAAACTTACTCACACCAGCCGCAGGGGCTTGAGTTATTCAATTTAAACAACCTTCTACATCTTTAAAAATAAAGTAAAGCAGGTTCTGAGAAGTTGAGGTGATGTAGGTGTGTGCGTGTTGGTTTCCACAGATCTCGTCTCCGTCTGGGTGCAGTGGTTTTTGCGCGAGGAGGCGAGGTGAGGAGGTCAAAACGATGTCTGGCTCCAAATCAGTCTGTAAAAGATACAAAAAAGATATATATAAGTATTGTTTTACAACTTTTAAACTAGAAAATTTACTGTTTTTGCAGAGAAACGTGGGTAGAGATGATGTTTATGTAGGTTCAAACTGCATTGAATAGAAAACAGTTGGACAAATTAGATGCTAACTTTGAAGTGTTAAAAGTTAGCTTTGTTAGCTGTAGGGTTAAAAAAAAAAAAAAAAAAAAAGGTAATAATGCTAACTTTGGTGTGGTGACCTTTAGCATTGTTAGATTTAGCCAAATTAAGGAATTGCTGACAGGGTATGAATTTGACAAAAGGCTAACAATGCTAACTTTAAAGTGCTAAAGGTTAGCATTGTTAGCTTTAGCCAATTTAAGGAATACCTGACAGGGTTTGAATTTGGAAAAAAAAAGATAAGAATGCTAACTCTGAAGTGCTGAACGTTAACATTGTTAGCTTTAGCCAAATTAAGTAATAGTTGACGAGGTATAAATTTGAAGAAAAAAAACAACTATCAATGCTAACTTTGGTGTGGTGAACGTTAGCATTTTAAGCTCTAGTTAAATTAACGAATAGCTGATAGTTGTTTTTTTTTTTTCCCATATTCAAACCTTAACTATGCTAACTTTAAAGTGCTGAACGTTATTATTGTTAGCTTTAGCCAGATTAAGGAATAGTTGACAGGGTTTGAATTTGAAAACAAAATAAAGAAACAAAAATAAAGAAAGCTAAAACAAAAATATTATAAAATATTACTTAAAATACAAGCCTATCCTAACATATTAAATTTGTTAGCATATGTGATGTGAGTTGTACAAATATTTTACCAAATACAGTGTGAAATGGTTGTATTTTTCAGTTGAGGTTGTAGATTAAAATGCACATTCTTGGTTAAGTGTGTCAAGTCTCCCAATAACCAAAAGGTAGGTGGTTCAAATCTTGCTAAAGTCCATACTGTTGCGGTTGCGTCTTCGGGCAATACACTGATATTACCATGTTAAGGAATAGACGTGATATCAATACCATGGGGACGCCTCTCCACAGATTTGACCTGTAACTTGGTCTGATGGTGTCACAGGAGCCTTTTACCCAAGTCTATTCCAACAATAGATAGTAGTGCAGAAATATATGCAGCCTACTTGCCTGTTTTGTGTCATTCAAAGTAGTAGCTGGTTTGTGGTAGTAAAGCAACATGGTAGCAATTAGGGCAATTAAGGTAGTATAAACAGTTGGTTTGTAGTAGTAGTAGCAGTAGCGGTGGTAGTATAAGCTGTACAAGTTGTTTAAGTAGCAGTTGATCAAATTTTTATACAGCACTTTTCCACCTTCAAGGCACTTAAAGCACTTTACAAAGACCCCCGAAAGACACAATTACAATAATCATCTGCAGGAGCTGGAATTGCACCGCCAACCTCTGCCACTGTCGAGAGCGGGATTCAAACCGGCAACCTTCAGATCAGCGGACAAACACTCAACGCAACAACTGAGCTACTCTCGTCTCTGAGCTACTGTCGCCGACGTCTCCACGGAGATAGACATGTTAACAGCCATATTGTGCAACATTAAGCTCTAAATCTACCCTTCTGTTTACAACCAAGTATAAAGTATTTTCTCTACGCTGGGATTCAAAACAACCCTAAACAAAAATATAGTAATTACTCTAAATCCGTCTGACACAAAACACCACATGCTTGAAATAATGACACTGTGCATTCCAAAGCAATAATTAGGTGAGTGCCACACCTCCGGGACCATGTGGCACCAGCGCATTTGAAGCCGTTTTACTCCAAAGCGCCTGTAGCATGTGACCTGAAAGCGCTTAAACATATGGCCGATATTGGCTGGTAAATCACTCAACGCTCGCTCCAAAATGTAATAAAAATAGTAGTGCAGGTGGAATTTGTTTTATATTAGACTTAATGATGGACAGAGGATGTGTATTGGTATTTTAAGCTATTCTGAACATTTTATTATACTTGCACTTTAATTAGCCTTAATGAAGCATGATCAAAGACTTAATTAATAATAAACAAATGGTTTAGTAACTGCTTAATTAAGGAATTAAGATTAGGGTGTTATTTAGGTGGTTACTAAGCCTGAATCATCCTCAGAGGTGGGTACATTTACTTGAGTTTTTAAAGAAATTGCACTTTTCAGAGTACTTTTCTAGCAGCATACTAATATTTTTATTGAAGTAGCAGTACTCTGAGTTGTGTATAAGTTGTGGTTCCTCTTTCGACTTTGAGTAAGTCTACAAAGCTTTATCTTGACAATATGAAATGATTTGAACATTTGTGTTTCTTGCAGCTCCTTCAGATATTCAGATTTAGTTTGTTTCATTTTTGTATCTGTCTAAAAATACCAGATTTTGTGCTTTATTTTAAGCAATGTTACTTTACTATCATGAGGGAGTTGCTGTCTGCTGCCCTTTACTCCACCCAGGGCCTGGAGGTAGCGCTGCCTGTGTCCAAATCCTGGCTCAAGACCAGAGGTGACAGAGCCTTTTCTGGAACAGCGCCCTCTGCCTGTCAGATCCTCCCACTCTTTAACGCAGTTTAAGACTAGACTGAAACCCCACCTCTTCTCCCTGGCATCTACTACAAGCTAGACAGGATACATTTGTGTTTTATTGCTCTTTTCCTATGGACTGTGTGATCTGCATACTGATTTTTTTTGCTGACTTTTATGGGAATCACTTTGGTTTTAAATGTGCTCCATAAATAAACTTGAATTGAATATTAAAAGCATGTAAAATCAGTGCCCTTCCTGTTGCCTCCAAGTGTTTGTCAAAAAGGATGCGGCCTCTCCTCCAAATTTCCTGTCCTGTTTAGATTAAGGTGGCGCTGAAAACATACGCTGGCCTTTATGTTGCACTTGCCCTCATTCCACCTTAAACCAGAACACAGAGAAACACACAGGTTGTATTTGTAGTCCGAAACTGTGGTATGTTAGTGGGTTGGCGCGCGGTTTGGGCTCAGACATTACAAGGCCGAAATGGGCATGGACGGGTTGAGTTACGGTAACAAACAGTAAGAGCAGTGTTCAGTTGTAAGAAGGATCTAGACTCAAAATTGAAATCCAAGTTGAAAGTGAGACTACAATTTCAAACTTGATTTCGACATGAAGGGATAAACTTGATTCTCAATACAACAAATGTAATCGTTAGAGGGATAGAGGGACATTTAGGCTGCTGCAAACACACAAGCCCTGTTTCAAATAAAACCTGATTTATTACATCATTTTCAATATAAATGTATGGGCTCTTGGGGGCCCCCTGGTGGCCTCGGGGCCCTAAGCAGCTGCGTAGTCTGCTTATAGGCTGGACCGGCCCTGGTACTACTATACAGATGTGTTTTATACTTGTTCTGATACACCTCAAGATCATTCTAAATCCATTCAGGAAAGGTTCATTTCTGTCCTGTGGCATAAGTAACAACTTCTCTAAACTTAACCCAGAATCATTTTTATCATTTAAACAGTTAAGTCTCCCAATAACCAAAAGGTAGGTGGTTCAAATCTTGCTATAGCACAAGTGTTGCTGTTGCGTCTTTGCGTAATACATTTAAACCCACACTGATCCCAGTCAGAATATGATTGGAATGGGATCTGGCTTTAAAACCGACTGAGTCACTGGGGAAACTAATGCACTACACATGCAAGAGGAAAAGTAAAAAATAAATGAAAATAAAAATCTAAAAATAAAAGAAAAAAATATAATAAAATAAAAATTTAATAAAAATAGAAAAAAAATTAAACCCCCAATTCCTCAATAATTATTTGTGGAAAAATAATTTTATGATATTGGCATTACTTGGGTTTTACAAATCGACTTCATGTGTCAAAATGTCCCTGTCTGGCTACTGCAAATGCACAATGATACATTGTCAAACAAGAGCCAAAAATGTTCCATATGCTTCTGATTAAACTCAGACCTCTACTCCCCATCTGCATTCTGTCACACTAACTGCCATGTTCCTCCAGTGACCCTCAGCCTCTACAAGTCTACAGTCAGTGTGAGGAAAAAGGAAAAGACTGTTGTGGAATTTCTACAAGCAAAACAACTACAGAATAAAATGAGCTGAGAAGTTGTCTTGAATCAAAGAGTCTGATTGTAAAAAAGCTGCCCGTCCATGAAAAAATGTCGTCTGGCTCCAAGCTGCGTCATTGTCAGTACAAACAGCATACTTATACAACACAGATAAGAATTACAGAAAACCAGTTTAAATAAGGAGCACGAGGCCAGAACACTTCCTGAGACACACGATAACCAGTTAATCTAAAATGCATCAGACAGCAGACGGTAGAGTGAGGTTTACTGGATCTCGAGGTCAAATGGATAAAATATCATTCAACTAAGAGATAAGAAACTGGGACTAAGACTAAGAAAACACTGTAAGTAACTTGTAAAAACAGAAAACGCTGAGCTTGTGGTGAGCGTCAGGCAAACACGAAGCTGTTTTTAATCCTATGCTGCGTCTTTACACTATGATTTACATCTAACTCCATGTATAAGTATTCTTTGTCTTCGGAATACAGTCCTCTGATTGGCCCATGAATAAGAATAGTGTTGTTCCCATCACCGCCTACACCCTGCGCATCACCCGCAGATAGAGAACTGGTTGTTTTCAGTGGAAGCTTTAGTCTACACCCTGATTCAGTGACCTCAAATGAAGATAGATCATGTTTTAAGTATGACTGCTTTTCGGGTTGTTACGATGGTTACTACCAGCCAAACAAAGTAATAAATAAATACTTGTCATAGTTTTATGTTTAGTTTTAACATTCAACAGAACTTTGAGGAGATATGTTTGGAAACAGGTTGAAAATCCCAGGAAGGGAAGCCAAATACTAAAATTAAATCTATTCATGTAATCATTACTCAACGAGCGCAACTTTCAGACAAATATTGCAACATTTATTTTAAAAAAGAAAAAATTTATCAAATGAAAATCAAGTGAGTGATTGTAATGAGTGTAATGGTTTTGATTCACCTTTGCTCACATCTGCTCCACATGTTCAGGAAGTTAAATCATAAAATTTACCAAAACTATGGAAAACTAAGCCATGTTTTTGTTTCGTTTTTAGTCAAATCTTAAATATAATCAGCAGTGAAACGTAATAAAGTAAAAGTAGTAAAGTACTGTATTTAGGTATCTTTCATGTGATACTTTTATTTGAGTATTTTTTTCTCCGGTATCTGTACTTTTACTCAAGTAACAAAACTGAGTACTTCTTCCACCACGAAACATAATAAAGTATGTTTAAGTAGTATATGTAGTCTACCCATAGACTCTATATATAAATGGACAGAGCTAACTTGCTATCCGCCGCGTTCCAAACAGGAAGTGATCATGGGAGTGCTTCCGGCTCCAATTCACTTTCTATTGAAAAACTGTCGCCCCTCTCTATGTAACTGCTGCTGTCAGACTTTTGGTCTTAAAATGATCGTATGAACCTGCTCTGAACATTAATAACAGATAAATCAGGCGTCTTCTTTCCCTGACGTCATTCCTGCTAGCGTTAGCGACAGGTGTGATTGACAGCGTTGCTAAGCGTTGGTTCCCTGCTAAACCAGCCTCGCTCAGGATTGGCTCTTTGGTTGCTATGATACTCGCAGTTGGAATTCCAAATATGAAACTCGGCTCGGAATTCACCGCTATAACTGCTAGCTAGAGCTTCATTTGATTGGAGCTGAACGCTGTGGGCGACACTACAGTACATCAATCTACATTATATATGAACTTTAACTGTTGCTAGCAATTGTCAAGTCATTTCGTCTGTTGTTTTTAGCGCTGTGTAAATCAAACTGACATTTACAGCATGTTATCGTCTCACCGCAAAACTTGTTGATCTGTCTGTGCCTCTTTACTCCCACTAAAAAAAAAAATGCGCTTCCTTATCCCATGTAGCACAAAGCGAAGGAGCGGTCCAAAGGAAGTGGCAAATATAAATCATGATGTGAAGACAGAGAGCATGTTTTGGTTAAATCGAGTTTGCTTGGGAAAAAACAAAATACCCGTAGTCCCCATTGGAATTACTCCTATTGTGTGGATCCAAGGGAGGTAAAACTTTAGCCACCGCCTTAATAAAATGTGTTCTTTTTGATACGCAGTTTGTCAGATTTTGTTAACAGGGAAGTGAAGGTTGGCATTTCACTGGCACCAAAGTTTTCACAATGACGATAATGGAGAGTTTTCCGAAACAACGCCTATCCGATACGTGCAGAATACCACACCTTCGATGACCTTTTCTGGAAAATCTTGGTAGTTTTAGTTTGCTAGTTTGTCACCACCTTCCTATATTTTCCCTCACACTTCAAGGAGTCCAGTAAAAGTTTAGCTTGTTGCATTTTTAAGCTAGCACCGGGACCAATCAAGAGATACTTAAAGGGCCCAAGTTACGATGTTTTTTGATCTGTTATAATGTCGTTTCCTCGTCACAAACAGACCTAGAGTTGCATTTTGTTTAATTCACACATGTTTAACACACAAACCCTGCAGATTTAGGCTGAGTTCTCCTCTTAAACACTCCATTCCACCTTGTGATGTCATGGGGTGATACAGGAAGTGCTCCCCTGTGTTTTTAAACGCCGTACACCTTCACTAGAATCAACTGGATGATTTTAGCTCTGGAACTGTCAGTCTCTACTAAAGTAACTCAAGGTAAAAGGAGCTGTTAACTTGAAAACTACCACTTCATGACATCACAAGGTGGAACAGAGCATTTTGAGCTTTGGAGATGTACAGACTAATAATAAAGTGTTACTCAAACATGTGTGAATGAAACAAAACACAACTACGGGTCCATTTTGTGTAATATCGGGCTTTTAAACACGATATATAGCTACAAGATGAACAACTTCATATTAGTGTGAAAGTAACAGCGTCTGTTTCATTATCTGTGGTCGTCGGTAACTTGCATAGTCAAAATAAAAATAGATTTTGTGGCATCCTGGTGACCTTGTTGTTATGTAACTGTTGTTTTCAGTTCCCAGCATGCCTATCGTGAGCGCTTGAGAACCGCTGTGGCCAAGAATAATGCAGCTGCGTTGTTTCAAAAAGCGAAGGCCAATTTGAACTTCCATCTCATTTAAGTTACACTGTGGTATTGAATGAACATGGTTATACTTCCAGGTACCGTCTACAGTCATACCTTCAATCATTTGTCCATGAATCTACAAAATACTGATTTCGTACAGGTTTTAAGCCAGATATGTTTCCTCGCACAATCTAATAATCTATGTGGGTTTGGTTTTAGCTCATTTTTGCGTATCAGCTTCCTGTTATAAGCAACATTTTGAGGATTTTTCCCCATTCAAAAGATGTAATATTTTGTTCTCAGTTATTAATCGTCCTAAATTTTCATGATTCTAAACCCAATGGATAGAATAATGCGCTTAACTTAATAATAAAATAAAAAAGTATAATCAAAATGCAATTATTGTTATCGGTAAAGTCAGGTCCGTTAAGAGAAATTTGGGGGCCCGGGGCAAGAAGCTTCGCATGGGCCCCCCTCTAATATAAACGAATTGGCTGAAGGTCCAATTCTGGGCCTCTAAAACCCTGGGGACCGGGACAACAGACCCCATCTACTCACCTGGATAAAGTGTTACTGGATAGTTGTACTTTGAATACTCCCTGTGCACAGTAGCACGCTAGCTAGTTCGCTATGCTCACTATTAAAATCTGAAAAACATAAAATAATCAACCTATTAACATAAAGACGACCCAGTTATTTTATATGTAGACTACTTCAGGTTGTGGGGTGGTTTAATATTTATTATGCCACAAAATTAGCATTAGCGTTAGCATTGAGACACAAACCTCTCGCTTTCTAAACTCAGAAGTGTCCTCTGGTGAAGTATTCATTTTAATTGTGTCCTGTCATCCTCCCCCAGCTCCCTGTCCACTGCTCATCTTTAAATATTTATTCATTTTAGTGTGACTCTGCTAAAACCTCAAAGAAATTAAACTGGACAGGAAGTAGTGACGCTAACAGTGAGGTTCCTGGTTACCGCTGTTGTGTTGTGAGGATATTACTGCAAGACTAGTGTTAATATTCTGGAGAAAAAAAAGGATAAAAGCTAATTTATGAACCGTCTTTTTAAAAATATGAATTACCTTTATTGCAGACAAAACACTTGCAGAGACAGCAGCACAGACAGAGCAGCAACACGACCAGCACCACGCACACTGCCACGAGAATGATGAACGCTGGACCATCTGCACCCAAAAAAACACGTAGAAACTTCAATATTAGGATGACACGCATTCGCCAACATCTGGGTTACACTTTAGAAGAATAATATGACCCTTTAATTTCAATTTCAACAGACTTAAAGGATTTCCAGGCATTCAAAAGCGACCATAATTGCTTTCTTACTGACCAGAAATCTAAAAATATCGAGGCATTTTTGGAGATGAAACCAAAGCTAAATGTGGAATTTCCTCTCTGTGTGACATTTATAAAGATGCTATCCTGCTTTGCCTGGAATGTTCTCGGTAATGTCATTAAATGTATCTATCTCCATGGCGATTTGTGGGGAGCGGCAGGCCCCCTCATGGTAAGGATGTGTATTTTTTTGCAAGTTATAAATCATCTGAGCGTACAGACTAGATGATAAATGGTCACGGTCACACACAGAGACAAGCAGGTAGTGGGCGCAGTCCCGAAAAGTTACACAGTGCAGTTTTAAAACAAGAAAATATCACTTAAAGTCCATACCATTTTTTAGAGAAACCACAATAGGTTTTTCCAGTCTGGGATGATGGATGATGCACTTGACGTCGCTGAGCCATGCTGCTTTTAATAACACTGTGCTCGTCTGTGTGGTGGTGCCGTCGCTATGGTTACGGGACGAGTACACAGGGGGTCCCAGTGTTCGATTGTCGCCCCCGAAGTCCCACTCGATGTGGACTGAAGGTTTGGACTGAGCACTGCAGTTGGCTTCTACGGCACCAGACGAGAGGGTCACGTAGTTCACCTTTGGCGTCGGTAGAACTGGAACGAAAGAAGAGAAATTTGTAGTATATTTGTAGATTTATTTGTTTTTTTAATAAAGTATCGTAACTTATCTATTGAAAATTACTAAACTACTATCCTCAAAAGCCCTCAGCCCTCAGATTCTGGGTGGGAGTAATTTGAGCAACAAGAACTTTGCAGTGGTTAGCTATATTTTTTGGGCTATAGGGCACATTGAAATCCTTTTATTTTCTCAAAAATTGACAGTGCGCTTTATAATCCAGTGCGCCTTATGGATGAAAATAGGTCCATTCATTGATATAGCGCCTTGTAATCCAGTTCGCCTTATAGATGGATGATGGATTGTCGGAGCATTACAGCTACCGTAGTCAAGAGCGAGAGAGAGACATCAAAATGGCAAAAAAAAAAAGATCACTGAAAAGGAGATCTGGCCAGAACACATCACCAACATGGACGAGGCTCCTTCACCTTTGACATCCCTGTGAACCATCGAGAAAACAGAGGCCAGTACAGTGTCTAAACGCACCACAGGGAACGAGAAGTCATCTTTCACTGTAGTTCTCGGTTCCCAGGCTAATGGCAAAGGTTCCTCTTGGTCATTTTCAAGAGGAAGACTTTGCCAAAAGAAAAGTTTCTGGCGGACATCATGATAAAGGCTAAATCAAAGGTCTGGATGGACGAGGAGAAGATGAGTGAGTGGCTCAAGTGTCGTCCGAGCTTCAGGAAGACCAGAATCATCACTGAACAGCTAAGCAACAGCAACGAGACGGACTCGGATAATGACGAGAGGGATCCGGGCGTGTCTGATGACGTAATCTGACTGTTTCGTT
This sequence comes from Periophthalmus modestus, assembly GCA_019594935.1. Taxonomy (NCBI): domain Eukaryota; kingdom Metazoa; phylum Chordata; class Actinopteri; order Gobiiformes; family Gobiidae; genus Periophthalmus; species Periophthalmus modestus. The sequence goes on along the minus strand of JAIEZT010000198.1, from coordinate 16,088,863 downwards.
TAAAGAGACTGTATAAAGAAGTGGACTAAGCGAGTATGACGTCACAGCGTTCAGTTCGCTTTATAATTGAAAATATGAAAATAGACCCATTCATTGATATAGCTCCTTGTAATCCGGTGCGTTTTATAGCCCGAAAAATATAGTAATTGAACATTTATTTCCTAATCAAACTTCCTCTAGGTTTGAATAGGGAATAAAGGATATCTTGGTGTTTTGTATTGTATTGTCTTACCTGTATTTTCATTTTTATTGCCTCACTTTGTTCAGCTGAAGTTGTTTTAAATGTGCTATATAAATAAACTTGAAGACCATTATATAAAAAAACCTAAACCACCCCCGTGAGAGTACAGTGGTTCAGTAGGTCACTTTGTCACCGTGGTAATGATTTTGAGTTTGTTTCCTTCCTTTTTCTGAGCTGCAGATGAATGTCAGCAGGTCGTGTGAGACGCTGAGGCTGCAGTTTAAGTCACGTAACAGGTGAATAGCACCAAACCTCAACATACGACGCAACTATTTGAACATTTGAAACATCTATGCTACCAGACAAAAGTTTGGACACACCCTCTCATTCATATTTTATGCACATACAAAAGACATAAAAACATGACATAAGATAAATGGAAAAGTGAAATAACGCTACTAAATATTTTAAAACATAGCAAAGGGAGGCTACATTCTGCTTAGCTGCATGTGACTCTTCCCTGTTAAAGTCAATTTCATGATGATTATTATTCTTTTGATTTGTCGTAATGTGATTTTAATGTCTTTTTCATTCCGTAACGCACTTTGAATTACTTTTCATACCACTTGTGCTGTTCAAATAAACTTGCCTTGTCTTGCTTTGGCGAGTTTGAGGATTTGAATATAAAATATAAAAAGAAAATTAGGAGTTAACTAACCTTTTTTCTTTGCTACATAACTCCATATATCTTACTTCATATATTTGATGTCTACTGTGTGTGTTTAAAATGTAGAAAGTATTGAAAATAAAGAAAAAAAACACTGAATAAGATGATCTCCAAACTTTTGACAGGTAAATTATGAAGACATATAAACACATTATGTTATAATTATGGTTTTATTTATTTATTTATTTATTTATTTATTATCAGATGCCCTCCCCGATGACTCTTTCTCTAGATGTAATTTCCTTGTATTGTCCTTCATGTTACGACAACTGCAACTGTGTTTTAAGTTACAACAGCTCCAGACAGTTACTATTACTATTACTGTATACTTGAGTAGTAATAATTTCCCCTGTGTTTTTTTTTTTAATGCAACGAAATACCTTTATTTTGATTAATAAAACGTAGTGAATTTTCCATTTAGATATTTGTCCCCTGAGAATAGGCTACTTCAAGTTATTTTAATTTTTTTTGACTGCCCTACCCACCTCTGCCCAATACTCACTTTTCATTAGAACATTACCACTCAACTTTTAATGGTCAAACTACAGGGTTTCGGTCGCTCTGACCTTCCTGAGGAAAGTCAGAGCGACTGAAATGTTGTGTAGAATAAGAGTGAGACAGTGTGCGGGAGTTTCCTTTATTCTTCAGATAAAGTGCGTTTCCTCCCACGCACCTGTCGCCCAGTCAGGTGTGCAGAGTTTACACAGAAACAAACTACAGGGCGGCCCAAAAGTCACTGACAGCTGAAAAAACGTCATAACTCTTTTGTTTCTAAATATTTTTCTTTAATTTTTTCAGAGCATTTAGAACGACTCTTCCGACATTAATCTGAGCAAATACAGCACCGAGGAACAAACTCTCATTGTACAGTGGTACTTTGAGTCACATGGGTCAAATTCACAAACCCAGCGGTGTTACCATCGACATTTTAATACCAGAGATGCCCCAAGTGTAAATGCCATTAAAGGAATAATAAGTGTTTTTCAAAGACAGGGGGCAGTATGTGATCTCCACAGACCTGACTAGTCCTGATTTCTTCCTGTGGGGCTATCTTAAAGAAAAGGTGTTTGTGAATAAACCTCAGACAATAAACCACTTCAAACGTAATATCCAGGATCAAATAAGTGCATAAGATTTGAAAGCATTTCCGGGCTTATGGCTAAGTGTGTTGGATCAGGCTATTCAGAGCCAAACCCAAAAAGGTGGACACTTAAAAACCATAATTTTTTAAAAATTAGGTCATTTTTACTTCCCCTAGTTTAAGTAGTGATAAGTTCAAGTGTAAATGAACAATTATAACCGTGTATATTGACAAAATCTGGGAAGGTTCAGTTTATTTACTGCTAAAATGTGGTGAGTTTAACTTAAGAATTAAAGGAGCTACTGAAGAATTAAAACTGACTTTTGGGCCACCCTGTATCAGACCAAAAACAAACCAAACAGACCAAACAGATCAAATATTGTAAGTACAAAAATAACCAGGATTCTCACCATCGACCGTGAGGCAGGTCGTCGCGCTCTTCGTCCCGTCTGGATACGTATGAAACTCACAAGTGTAACAAGACTCATCCTCCAGCGTCGTCTTCTGTATCAACAGCTGTGAATGCGACAGATTTTTATTCAAAGTCACTCGTTCTGTTCTGTGAAGCGAGTGTTTGGAGTAGGACCCCAGCATGGTCGAGTGCCCGCTCTGGTTGACCTTTCTCCACAGAACTTGATGCACTTTTGCAGGTAAAGTGTAGGAGCATGGCAGAGTGGTTTGCTTTCCAGCTACTGTCGTCATGTTGCTTTGGTGGATGACTTTACCTGTGGGATTAAATGAAAGCTTGTGTAAGGTTATTGTACGTGAGTAATGTTGTTAAATGAGGTGATTCACTGTTAATCAAACTGGTGATTCGTATTGTGGTCGACACGTAGGACGATAACATTTTATGACAGGAAGTGTGAGCTGTGCGGATGAGCTTGTGTTTGTCTTGGAGTGAAATCTGTAACTTCTGATTTTAAATTTCAAAGGTGGGAATTGTTAACTTTATTTTTCTCTTACGTAAGCCTACTGCTCCGCCTTAGAATATTCCACAGTGATGTCACCAGGGCAACCAATTACTAGCAATAAGAGAGCATGGAACAGGGGTGGGCAAACTTTTTAACATATGGGCCACAGTGGGTTCTATAATCTGACAGAGGGCCCGGGCCAGGATATACCCTTTACCCTCATCTATTTTAATATAATTTGGTCATGTTCGTCGGGCCGGATTAATAAATCCAAAGGGCCGTGTGTGGCCCCCGGGCCGTAGTTTGCCCATGTCTGGCATGAAATTACCGGATTTTCTTTCTCACTTTTTTCATAGTTTGGCCGAGGGTGCGACTTATATTTCACAGATAAATTGCATCTGAGTATATGTTTTTTCTTCATATTATTGTGCATTTTTTGGCTGGTGCAACTTATACTCCAGTGCGACTTATACTCCGGAAAATACGATAGATAAATACAAGATTTTAAAGCCGTATGTGGGAAACTGCAATAACGTCTCCGTAGCAACTCCCAAATACAGATTTTACTGATCAACCGATCTTTATTTATAGAGGCCTTTTCAAAACTTGAGGTGCCCAAAGTGTTTTTCAATAAAGTCAATGGTATAAAAACACGTAGAACATTAAATCCAGGTTCAAAATGTTTCAGAATTACGTTATTCGGAATGAAACAGGCGAAGGTCTGTGAGAGCTGACGTCGACTCTTTTAAATCCAGGACAAAGTATCAAAGTATCAGCTCTGTGTGCATTTTCCACTGTTTATCCAGTCAAAAAGCTGAATAAGACCCTCACAGTTTGAGTGGCCAGATTCTACAGCGGAAATCAGTTTTGAGCAGGTAATAAGTTGTGAGGCATGCTACACTACTTTAAAAAACATTCCGAACATTTCATTACTGTTAGGAAGCACATGAATTCCTAAAATCTAAGGGACTTAATCCTACAATTTTGGGATTAAACTGCGCCATAATAATGAGCCAAACTTAATCCTATGCTGCGTTTTTACTCTATAATTTAAACTCAATTAGACCAGGTAACATTACGCATTAGACACATGTAGTATTCTGTAACTAACACATTTACAAGTGTTTTTCTGTGCTCACCAGTGACTTTAACACAGGTCTTTCCTTCTTGCTGACCCCGCGGATACACATCAAATATGCAGAGGAAGCAGCCCTCATCCTCCGGCCTCACTGTTTTTATAGTGATGTGGCTGGTCCCGTGTTGTGCAGAGCTGAGGAGAATGTTAGGATCCTGGTGGCTAACGTGGACAGGAGAGCCCGGCTGGTATGCTAGCAGGGTGGACTTGTCTTTGAGCCAGCGGACTTGGTAGATGGTGTCGCCGGTGGTGGTGGTGATGCTACAGCTGAGGTTAAGAGGCTGGCCCACTTCAGTGACGGGAGAAGTCGAAGCAGTCACCATAGCTGGAATGAAAAATATAATGAGAAACGTGTTTGATTTTTTGTTAAAAGCAGACCTATTGTGCTTGTGTTTGCTCTATAGTTAAAATCTAAGACACCTGCGGATCATTATGTTATAATTTGCACATTTAAAATCACAATATTCATCTAAAACGACTTAATAAAAGAAACAAGTCCGCTGCCTTCTGTGATAGAAAACTGCAGTGTCCAACGGGAGCTGACGTCGGCATAAACGTCATCACAACAAAGCGCCGCGTAGCTGTCGGCGCCCCCTATGGATAGCTGCAGTTTACGCTAAAGTGCACCAGAATGACCATGCGACGCTGCTGAATCTTGAGCAAATCACGGATGAAGAAAAATTGGAAAACGAAATGTCACAGTGGGCGTGTACTAGTGTAAAGTAGTAAAATTTTAGTAAATGGTGGCTAGAAAATAAGTGATTAAAGACTAATAAAACATGCACGAATCACTCCAAAAAAAACAACTTCAGAGGGTAAATGTTGAGGGGAAACAACTACAACATGGTTAAAAGCTCCGAAAAGTTGATTTTGTAGAATAGGTTTGATTTAACGTTGTCAGTAGCATCAGTCTCACATAATTCTTCAACTGAAATGAACTGAAAATGTCATTCTTCTCTGAAAAGTACAATTCCTTTAAAAAGTTTGTCATGTAACTGAGTAAATGTAACTGAGAACTGCCCATCAGTCCAAAAACACCAACACATCTATCTTTGCATCTGGTTATAGTCTTAAAATACATTTTTTGCCTCTGATTTTGAGGATTAAACTCTAAAATTTCTTTCTGCAATAAAATCCTACTGTAGGTATGTGCTCCACGAATGATGTGTTGAGTGGGATTCGAACCGCCAACCTTCGGATCAGTGGACAAACGCTCTACCAGCTACTGTCGCCCTGTAGATAACTTTAATGTCATACTGTGGAGCATTTCAGGAAAAGCAATACACACAGAGACAAGCAGGTAGTGGACCCCCAGGTGAGTTATTGATTGAAATGTTTTAGTAACAAAGAATTTATTTGTGCCTTTCCCCAGACTCCGTTGGATCATACATACCTAAAGTCCCAGATACGGCCAGAACCAGCAGGAAAAGCAGCAAAACCAGGGGCCAGGCTGGTGCGCACATCGCCGTCCTCAGCGAGTTACCGTGGCTACAGGAGAAAAAAAGAACAGTCGTAACCTCATTGTCCAAAAATGTCTGTGAATGTCCAAAAACAGCACAGAGGAGGAACCCTGCGGCACAGACAGATAACAGTGGTCCGGTGATCCGCCTACTGCCGCCACAACTGCTGCCACATTGGATTGGCAAATTCACCTCAAACTGAAAAAAATAAAAATAAACCGAAGGATGACGTTATCCACTTTGTATTCCACTGTATCCAACAGATCAGTGTGTGGATGCCAAACAATTTTCATCAGTTAACTCAGACAAGGCTGAAGTCATAGTCTTTGGCCACAGAAACATGGAGAACATGTCGGCGTCACCTCCAGTCTCTCCAAAACCTTCACCTCAAGCTAGCTATAAAGAGTAATAATGGACTCAGACTGGAACTTCAAAGATAAACTGTCAAAACCAGACGTGGAGAGATTTATCCTGCATTTGTCTCCAGTAGGTTAAACTATTGTGACGTTTGGCTCACTGGCCTCTCCAAACGAGCCTTAAGACAGAACAGTACATCCAGATAGAACACTGCTGCTCGGTCCTGACTAGAACCAGGAAGTACTTCACACGTGTCCTGTGCTCAGGTCTGTGGCTCAGAGAATAGACTTTAAAGCAGCTCTGCTTGAGAACAAGTCTCTGCATGAACCAGCACCAAAGAACATCTCCCACATGTTGGAGCCACATGAACCATCTCACACTCTGAGGACTTCAGGGACCTGCCTCCAGCTGTAGTCCTGTTTTAGTCTTGGTTTAGTTCTGGGTTAGTCCTTGTTACGTCCTGACCTCCTGCTTAAATATTTTCCAAACCAAGGTTTAGTTTGGACTGCTCAGAAGCGCTAAACTCTCAAGTGAGAAAGCAAACTAAATCTTGGTCTGGAAAAGAATGTTGCACAGTTAGCATTAAACTTGTTGAACTTTCATTCATCCAATTCCTGGGGTCTTTATTACCAAAAAAATGCTTTGCTTGAGGCTGTTACGTGCTCTTCTCCAAGACGATTGCAAAATTTTTTATCATTTTTTTTGTAACATTCCAGGCAGAACAAAGATATCTTTATGGTCACATTTTTATCCAGCACTTTTGTACTTTTGTTCTGCTTTAAATCCAAGGACACAACAACAGCATTCATCTGTAGGACCTGGAATCCCATCGCCAACCCGTGGATCAGTGGCCAAACGCTCTACCATCTAAGCTTCTGTCGCTCCTTTATGAAGAATAAAAGGTTTTCGGACCCTCTACTCCAAACCGAAAGCCCCTTTAAGCAAAAACCCGAGATAAATTGTTGTTTACCAGGTGTTTCTACGATAAACAACCTCGAGGCGTCAATAAGCTACTGCTACCGGGGTCTCGTGGAGTTTTTATGACGGCCCACACTGTAGTAAGCTCCTAATTATGATGCATGAAAACTACAGGGTCACTTTGAAGTCTAGACAATGCCAAGCCCTGAGATTACAACCTGCCCACGAGCTGGTACTCCAAAAACATCTGACTAACCCCCATCTTACATCATTATGGACGAGTAAAGACATTGCAAAAGTATTGTGAAAAAGCAGGTGGTATCAGTGTAAAAAAGCAATAAAAAGGTGTGATAATTTTTACTAGCGCATATCAACTTACATGGAGTTTGGACTTTGGTTGAACTTAAACATGAAGTGACCAGCAGTAAAGTAAATCCAGACTCTCTTGGTCCAGACCTCTGAAGCTTAAAGGGCTAATCAAATATTTATAGTGCCAACCTGGCATCTGGACTCCCACATGCTGCCGGCTCCTGTTGGGCACCGTTTAAAACACTTTACCACTTTCCAAAGAGTCCGTCTCCCACAGAGGCATAAATCAGAGCTGGTGTGGGCACAGCTGGGGCACCTTTTTTCTTCTTTTTAAACATTTACACCACCAGTAAGTAAGTTTGGACCTGCCCTCTATTCAAAGTTAGTTAGCTCTATCTTGTTCTTTCTTTCTTTCTTTCTTTCTTTCAACAGTTTTTCATTATTTTCTTCAAAGTTGGAAGTTCTCATACATTTCATCAGTGTTTGATTCATTGCTTTTGACTTTGGTGAAACATTTTGGATTTCCTTCTACGAGCTTCTCACAATAGCTGGCTCGATCACAGCAGTTCTGTCAGGAGGAATGAAAGAAAATTCCTGCCAAGTTTGGAGGCCGTCTTGCTCGCACACGCCTTTTCAGATCTGCCCAAATACTTTCAATAGGACTGAAATCAGGGTTTTGTGATGTTCACTCTAAAACATTGACTTTGTTATCTTTAAGCCACTTTGTCACCAGTTTGGCAGCATGATTCAGGTCAGTGTCCATTTGAAAGACCCATTTGTGCCCAAGCTTGAACTTCCTGACTCATGTCTTTAGATGATAATGATAATTTATTTATTTGTTTCAGACATTTCTGTCTTCAGTCCACAAGCAAATCAAAGTACACAAAGTCTGAAAAGGAAATATAGGCAGAAGCCTGAGCTTATTACGCCTACACCTTTTGTACTAAACATAAGGAGCTGCTACATTGAACAGTGTTACACTATAAACAAAAACAAAACAGAAAAAAAGCAAGAAACGAAAGCATCATTCAGCATTCAGCATATAGGGATATGATTTTCTTTTTGAACAAACTTTTGAAACGGCTCAAAGTTCTACAGTCTTTAATATTATCGTCTAGCTTGTTCCAAACATTTACTCCAGCCGTTGAAATACAGTGCTGTTTTACGTTTGTTCTGACAGGTGGTTTTTTAAATACATCATGGCCTCGAAGATTATAGGCACAATCTCGATTTTTAAACAGATCTTGAATATGAGATGGTAGTAGTTTATTCTTAATTTTATACATAAATTGTGCTGTTCTATAATCTACGAGGTCATTGAATTTCATTGTGTTTTTTTGGATAAAGAATTCATTTGTATGAGCCCTATAAGAGAGATGTTGCTTCAGTATTTCCACAGAATGTTCTTTCCTCACGTTACCGTTTATTTTGTGAAGTGCACACCTGCTGCCACCCTCGTATTTCGCAGATGGGATGATGTTCTCAGGTCCCTCTTTTCCTCCAAATGTAACAATGCTCATTATGGCCAAACAGTTCAAGTCCCTGTGTGAATTGACAAACTATAATCTGGCTTTTTTATGTTTCTTTTGGAGTAATGTCTTCTTCCACTGTGGATAATGACACACTCTTACCAGCTTCAGCATCTTCACAGGTTTCTTCTTGCACATTTCAGACCAAAGTACGTTCATCTCTGGGACACAGAACAGTCGTCTTCTTGGGTGGTATGATGGCTGGACATTCCCATGGTGTTTACTCTTGTGTATAATTGTTTGAACAGCTGGACGTGGCACCTTCAAACATCTGGAAATCGCACCAAGCATGAACCAAACTCGTGTAAGTCCATACTTCTCTTCTTGATATCTTGGTCAATTTATTTTGACTTTGCTGTGACATTACACAAAGAAGCAGTGTGTTTCAGGTGTGTTCTTCAGATACATCCACAGGTTTGTCTCTAATTAACTCAAATTTTGTCAATAAACCAATCAGAAGCTTCATCATGTGAGTTTTACCAAATTGTTTAAAGGCATAATAATCTTACTGTATGTAAACTTCTGATTTAGAAAAAAATAAAGAAAAATTGTCCAAAAAAATCCTTAACTCATTATTCTCACATTTAGCAAATAGAAATAATTTTGGTAATCTTAATTAACCTAAAACAGGAAACGTTTAGTCTGATTTCATGCCAAACAGTGGGGAAAAATATGATATATAGTGTTTCAACTGTAAATGTAGAAAAAAAAAAACAACCTTGAATGAGAGTGTGTGTTGTGTTTGTCTTTAGAATGACTGATTTCATATGTTTGTGATAAAATACGTCACATTTTAGTTCATTTTAGGCTTTTTGAAGATAAAATGTTCTTGGTATTACATTTTAAATCCTTAATAATGTTTATATGTGATAATTTGGGCAAACATTTATATTTTAAACAAGAAAATGTAATTATAAATTGTAAAACACTTGCTAATTACTAAAGAAACACACAAAAAAAACACACACACAACCCCACAAAACACCTGCTAATAAAAAACCAACATCTATTTATGTGTTGAGTAAACCAATATTTAATCCCACATATTACAAATGCGATGAGGAATAATTAATTAATATTTCAAAAACAAAAAAGTGAAATAAATGTAATACTGCCCATACCCCCCATCTTTAAATCCTAATATAATTTTACTACTAATAAAATGTTGTTGCTATGCATTTGTGAACTCATAAGGTTAAAAATAAATATAAAACTTCTTAATTTAACACGTGCCTCAGTCTAGAAATAGACCTGGGACATGCACCGATGGGAAATAAGGCCTGGTACTCACCCTATGATAACAGATCTGCTGCCTTCACGTCCCACGAAGAGAAATCCTGCAGAAAAATCCTTGTTTCTTCACCCAACACATGCGCCCGAGCCCCCTGGCACTGTGCGCACTGTGGGCAATGTGCGTACTGTGGGCATGGCGCAAAAGGAGCGGGTGCGGTTTAAATACAGGACACTGACTCCGCAGAGGCTCATTCCCGGATCTGAGCTGGAGATGGAGCTGCCCGGAGGTTCAGGAATAGCACCATAAACCCTTTCACGTCAGATCACGCGCGTCTGAATAAACACTGACCCCCTGTGGCCACTTGAGGTAACTGCAGCGGCCCGATGCGTCACGTGATTTACCGGAGAGGAGGAGGTAAGCTGCTTTTCTCTGGAAATGTAACGCAGGTGTCTAATTATCATTGGGAGTTTGAATTGGCTTCTCTTCACTCGCTCTTAAATCATTTCTGTTTGCAGTGTGACGTGTTTAGGCAGATTTTTCTTGGATAAAGGAACAAAACCGGAATTCCTTATAAGCCGAAGGTGGAAGAAATGGGCAGATTCAATTTGGTCAAGTAAAATACTGGAGTAAAATAAATAAATAAATAAATAAATGAATAAAATAAAATACATAAATAGATTAAAAAATAAAATAAGTAATTAAATATTAAAACAATAAAAAAAAAAATAAAAGTATATTTTTCGTGTGATACTTTTACTTAAGTTAAAGTATTTAAGTACTTGTTTAAAAATGTAAAGAGTAAAAAGTGAAAGTATTTTACAGATTTTGAGGTCTTATAAAGCTTCAAACGTTTTCAAGCTGTTTTTATTTGTATAATTTTGTTTGCTCCAAAGAAAGAAAGAAAAAAAAAATCGACAGTGAATGAAAGCCTTTGTCCGCATATGAGCTCGGGGACATAGTGTTTTCTGTGGAGCCCACGCCTCCCTCTGGAACTCCCTCTGTCAGGTCCTCTCAGGCTGTAGTCCAGTTTAAGACTAAAAAACATCTCTTCTCTCTGACATCTGGTTCTAGTGAGGCAGGATATCTTGGTGTTTTATTGTTCTTTGCCTATGTGCTGTATTGTGTGTACATGTTTTTCCTCTACATATGTACATTTGTGTAGAGGAAAAACATTTATGGAATATACTATACTGCAGGGACGTGCAGTCAGGTGAGGCTGGGCCTGAGAAGAGACGCGCGGTGAGGCACAGGCCGTTCGTGCCTCACCGCGGTCTGACTGAGCTGTAACTAAGCTGCTGTTTTAACCCTTTAAGGGCTGAGCACGTTATAGCGGCTGTGAAAAGGCGCCGGTAACATTAGCAACTTTAGCAATTCACTTTTTCCTTCATGTCTGGCCCAACTTTTTAAATGGAGGAAAATTACATATTAAAGCTCAGTTTTCTAAACTGGACTTTCGGACGAAGCAGGAGGTTATAATTAAAGGACCGAGACCAACGCTAAAGGAGCTAAATGGTTTGATCCAAACACGGGACTAAAGATTCGCTCTTTTCAAACAGAGACGTACAAAATGGTAAGAAATTTAATTACTTCAATCCACTGAAAATTGGGGAAATGTGAACATATGATGTGCAGCTGTGACCGTGTGGCCAAAAGAAGGCACGAAATCAGGCATTTTCCAAAGATAATCCACAAAAAAACAAAAACATTGTCAAGTCAATATAAAAAATGTTTTTCTTTATTTTTTTGCGCCTCTTTATCCTCTCATCGCTTCTACAAACAGGAGAATTATTGGGGACAAACTAAACGTTTTCGATAATTCAGTTCACATCACACCCCGTGCAGTAGGGGGCGACATTGCACAAATATGGACAAAACCAGGAAGTAAACATTCATGTCCCGTGTGCGCATGCGCCAACCAGCTCCACACGTTTTTCTTGTGTTTTTCCCGAATTTTCCAAAATAAACCCGTTTTACCTCCATGTCGGTGAATTATCCCACCCCGGAGTACTCCCACACGGGCCGGGGGGAGTTTAGTGAGGTGTACGAGCCCGCGGAAGACTCTTTTTTACTGATAGATGCGCTGGAAAAGGATGCAGAGATGCTGATAGAAAGGAGGTAACAGAAACACCAGCATTGCATCACTGTATTATTCAGTCAGAGCTAAAATTATGGTGAATTGTTTGTTTTTTCTAGTCCAAGTGTGTGTTTGGAGGTGGGCAGCGGGTCTGGAGTGGTGTCTGCTTTTCTGGCGTCTGTGCTTGGACCTGCAGCCTTGTACATGTAAGTTAATAAATTTATCTTGATAATTTAAGGCTGCAGCTGTAACAGGAGATTTAAACCATTCTTCTAACCACTCTTACCTTTGTTTTGCAGTTGCACGGACGTGAATATTGCTGCTGGAAAGTGCACAGCCAAAACTCCTCCTCATGTAACAACATCTCCCTACAGCCTGTCATCACTGATTTGGTGAGATTTTGTTTAAATGTGTGTTTTAATTGGTGTAAAATCTTGCTTCTAAAAACACTTGTCTCTTTAGGTAGACGGCCTGTTGCCACGGTTGAAAGGGCAAAGTGGACGTGTTGCTGTTTTAACCCTCCCTACGTGGTCAAGCCGTCTGAGGAGGTAAGTTCACTGATTGCTCCAGGTCTGATCCATCGCAAAAGACGAAATTAAATCTGTCAGCTGGACAAAATGTAGGAGTGAAAACTGCTTATCTTCTTTAGCTCTGGTCCGATTGCTGGTGGACACTGCCTTATATCTGTCTGAAGGGAGGAGCTAACTACACTGAAACTGTAAACCTATTGTCTCCAGTTTCAGCTGAAACTCCCCTATTCAACCTTTAACGACCCTGCTATTGTTCTTATTATTCTGGGTCTGAGGATAGAGTTATAGATGGGGGAGAGATTATGTAAACTTCTAGGACCTGGCGTCCTCATATGTGGACAACACATTTTGGGTTGTTTAGAAGAAGAAGAACAGCGACAATGCAAAACATGTTCAATTTAGAATATTTGTAAAATATTTTTTTTGTAAAGGCATATTTCTCCTGCACCACTGTTCACATGAGACACATTGTTCCAAGAAAGCACAATTGTTGTTTCTCATTTTATTTTTACACTCAGACAAATGTTGCTGTGCTCAGGCATTCCTTAATAGTTTTAGCAAATCATTATTCAAATGCTCTATCAAAATGAATAAAATGTAGAATGAATGTCCTCATATAAAGGACATAACTTTTCTCAAAACTACATAATGTAAAAAGGTGATTGTTTTTCCACTCAATCATCCCAAATAACAGAGAAATTAATAAGGCATGCCTTCCAAGAGCTCGGGCCTTAAGAGGTGAAGGAAGGATTGTCTTTCCTAACAAAAATGATTTGAGAGGGGAGTCACTCTTCTGTGGACTCCCCTCTCAAATCATCTCTTCTCTCTGGATTTGAACTTCACTGTCTTCAAAGGAGTGGTTAGTGGCTTTGAGATGTAGATGTACAGCGGACTGGAGTCCAGAGGAACTCTCACGCCGGTGTTGGTACACCGGTTTATGGAGTAGTTGTTTAGTTTGTCCAAAGTCATGTAGTAGTACTCCATTCAGCGAAAGGAAGAGAGTGCGCGTGAGCGTTAAGGTACATCACATAGGGTAGTTTCAGCTGAAAATGGAGACAATAGATGTTT
>JAIEZT010000198.1:15969140-16075249 GCA_019594935.1 Periophthalmus modestus | reverse complement strand
CTTCCCCTGTGTTTTTAAACGCCGTACACCTTCCACTAGAATCAACTGTGATTATTTAGCTCTGAACCTGTCCGTCTCTACTAAAGTAACTCAAGTAACAGAGCTGTTAACTTGAACACTACCACTTCATGACCTCACCAGGGGAACAGAGCAATTTTGAGTGCTTTGGAGATGTACGAGACTAATAATAAGTGTTACTCAAACCTGTGTTGAAGTGAACACAAACACAACTCCGGGGTCCATTTTGTTTAATATCGGGCTTTTAAACACGATATATAGCTACGAGATAAACCACTTCATATTCTGGTAAAGTAACACGCGTCCTGTTTCATTATCTATGGTCTCGTAATCTGTAACTGTCACGATCCCTGCCTGTTCTCCTCCTCTTCACTCTATCCCCCCCCCTCCCTTACCTGCTACCTCTGGAGCTGTGCGGGATCTTCCAGCCTTCGCCACGCACACCTGCACCTCATCTCGTGATCACCCACGAGCCTGCCGTGGAGGATAAAGAGGGCTGGAGGCTTCCATTCGAGCAGGCGAGAAACGTCCGCGTGGTAAACTTGAATCTGCCTGTTACCCTTTTGGTGTGCTCGCTACTTTGTATTTTTGTACTTAACCTGTTTCTGGCTTTGCCTCAGACTCCACGTCTTGGATCCGCTCTGGAACTCTGGCACCTGCACTCCTGCACTCTCGCACCGGTTTGGCTACTCGCATATTGACCTCCTGTACTTGTTTGTCCCGCTCTGGATTGGAAGCACACCCACGCACCCGAGCACCGTTTGTATTATTGAACTATACTTACCTTTGCCACCTGATTGTAAATAAACACTGTAAATACTTCTGGAGTGCTTGCATTCTTGGTCCCTCTGTCTGGCCCGTTACGACAGTAACTTGCATAGTCAAAATAAAAATAGATTTGTGGCATCCTGGTGACCTTGTTTGTTATGTAACTGTTGTTTTCAGTTCCCAGCCATGCCTATCGTGAGCGTTTGAGAAACCTGCTGTGGCCAAGAATAATGCAGCTGCGTTGTCAAAAAGCGAAGGCCAATTTGAACTTCCATCTCATTAAGTTACACTGTGGGGATTGAATGAACATGGTTATACTTCCAGGTACCGTCTACAGTCATAACCTTCATCATGAATCTACAAAATACTGTTTTTTAAGCCAGATGTGTTTTTTCTTTGCACAATCTAATAATCTATGTGGGTATGGTTTTAGCTTATTTTGGGTATCAGTTCATTTTTTGCGTATCAGCTTCCTGTATATGCAACATTTTGAGGATTTTTTCCCCCATTCAAAAGATGTAATATTTTGTTCTCAGTTATTAATCGTCCTAAATTTTCATGATTCTAAACCCAATGGATAGAATAATGCACTAAACTTAATAAAATAAAAAAGTATAATCAAAATGCAATTATTGTTTATCGGTAAAGTTCAGGTCCGGTTTAAGAGAAATTTGGGGGCTCGGGGCAAGAAGCTTCGCATGGGCCCCCCTCTAATATAAACGACTTGGCTGAAGGTCCAATTCTGGGCCTCTAAAACTCTGGGGACCGGGACAACAGACCCCATCTACTCACCTGGATAAAGTGTTTACTGGATAGTGTACTTTGAATACTCTCTGTGCACAGTAGCACGCTAGCTAGCTCGCTGTGCTCACTATTAAAATCTGAAAACATAAATAATCAACCTATTAACATAAAGACGACCCAGTTATTTTATATGTAACTACTTCAGGTTGTGGGGTGGTTTAATATTTATTATGCCACAAAATTAGCATTAGCGTTAGCATTTGAGACACAAACCTACTCGCTTTCTAAACTCAGAAGTGTCCTCTGGTGAAGTATTCATTTTAATTGTGTCCTGTCATCCTCCCCCAGCTCCCTGTCCACTGCTCATCTTTAAATATTTATTCATTTTAGTGTGACTCTGCTAAAACCTCAAAGAAATTAACTGGACAGGAAGTAGTGACGCTAACCAGTGAGGTTCCTGGTTACCGCTGTTGTGTTGTGAGGATATTACTGCAAGACGACTGTTAATATTCTGGGGGAAAAAAAAGGATATAAGCTAATTTATGGACCGTCTTTTTAAAAATATGAATTACCTTTATTGCAGACAAAACACTTGCAGAGACAGCAGCACAGACAGAGCAGCAACACGACCAGCACCACGCACACTGCCGACTGACGAGAATGATGAACGCTGGACCATCTGCACCCAAAAAAAAACACACGTAGAAACTTCAATATTAGGATGACACGCATTTGCCAACATCTGGGTTCCACTTTAGAAGAATAATATGACCCTTTAATTTCAATTTCAACAGACTTAAGGATTTCCAGGCATTCAAAAGCGACCATAATTGCTTTCTTACTGACCAGAAATCTAAATATATCGAGGCATTTTTGGAGATGAAACCAAGCTAAATGTGGAATTTCCTCTCTGTGTGACATTTATAAAGATGCTATCCTGCTTTGCCTGGAATGTTTCTAGGTAATGTCATTAAATGTATCTATCTCCATGGCGATTTGTGGAGCGGCAGGCCCACTCATGGCATGTATTTTTTGCAAGTTATAAATCATCTGAGCGTACAGACTAGATGGTAAATGGTCACGGGTCACACACAGAGACAAGCAGGTAGTGGGCGCAGTCCCGAAAAGTTACACAGTGCATTTTTTAAAACAAGAAAATATCACTAAAGTCCATACCATTTTTTAGAGAAACCACAAATAGGTTTTTCCAGTCTGGGATGATGGATGATGCACTTGACGTCGCTGAGCCATGCTGCAGTTTTTAATAACACTGTGCTCGTCTGTGTGGTGGTGCCGTCACTATGGTTACGGGACGAGTACACAGGGGGTCCCAGTGTTCGATTGTCGCCCCCGAAGTCCCACTCGATGTGACTGAAGGTTTGGACTGAGCACTGCAGTTGGCTTCTACGGCACCAGACGAGAGGGTCACGTAGTTCACCTTTGGCGTCGTAACAGAACTGGAACGAAAGAAGAGAAATTTGTAGTATATTTGTAGATTTATTTGTTTTTAATAAAAGTATCGTAAACTATCTATTGAAAAATTACTAAACTACTACCCTCAAAAGCCCTCAGATTCTGGGTGGGAGTAATTTGAGCAACAAGAACTTTGCAGTGGTTAGCTATAAGGCACATTGAAATCCTTTTATTTTCTCAAAAATTGACAGTGCGCTTATAATCCAGTGCGCCTTAGGATGGAAAATAGGCCCATTTCATTGATATAGCACCTTGTAATCCAGTTCGCCCTTATAGATGGATGATGGATTGTCGGAGCATTACAGCTACCGTAGTCAGAGCGAGAGAGAGACATCAAAATGCAAAAAAAAAAAAAGATCACTGGAAAAGGAGATCTTGGCCAGAACACATCACCAACATGGACGAGGCTCCTTCACCTTTGACATCCCTGTGAACCATCGAGAAAAACAGAGGCCAGTACAGTGTCTAAACGCACCACAGGGAACGAGAAGTCATGTTTCACTGTAGTTCTCGGTTCCCAGGCTAATGGCAAAGGTTCCTCTTGGTCATTTTCAAGAGGAAGACTTTGCCGAAAGAAAGGTTTTCCGGCTGACATCATCATAAAGGCTAAATCAAAGGTCTGAATGGACGAGGAGAAGATGAGTGAGTGGCTCAAGTGTCGTCCGAGCTTCAGGAAGAACAGAATCATCACTGAACAGCTAAGCAACAGCAACGAGACGGACTCGGATAATGACGAGAGGGATCCGGGCGTGTCTGATGACGTAATCTGACTGTTTCGTTTAAAGAGACTGTATAAAGAAGTGGACTAAGCGGTATGACGTCACAGCGTTCAGTTTCGCTTTATAATTGAAAATATGAAAATAGACCCATTCATTGATATAGCTCCTTGTAATCCGGTGCGTTTTATAGCCCGAAAAAATATAGTAATTGAACATTTATTTCCTATTTCAAACTTCCTCTAGGTTTGAATAGGGAATAAGGATATCTTTGGTGTTTTGTATTGTATTGTCTTACCTGTATTTTCATTTTTATTGCCTCACTTTGTTTCAGCTGAAGTTGTTTAAAATGTGCTATATAAATAAACTTGAAGACCATTATGTAAAAAAAACCTAAACCACCCCCGTGAGAGAGTACAGTGGTTCAGTAGGTCACTTTGTCACCGTGGTAATGATTTTGAGTTTGTTTCCTTCCTTTTTCTGAGCTGCAGATGAATGTCAGCAGGTCGTGTGAGACGCTGAGGCTGCAGTTTAAGTCACGTAACAGGTGAATAGCACCAAACCTCAACATACGACGCAACTATTTGAACATTTGAAACATCTATGCTACCAGACCAAAGTTTGGACACACCCTCTCATCCATATTTTATGCATACATACAAAAAAAAAATATAAAAAAAAATATGACATAAGATTAATGGAAAAGTGAAATAACTCTACTAAATATTTTAAAAACATAGCAAAGGGAGGCTACATTCTGCTTAGCTGCATGT
Organism: Periophthalmus modestus; assembly: GCA_019594935.1. Lineage (NCBI taxonomy): Eukaryota > Metazoa > Chordata > Actinopteri > Gobiiformes > Gobiidae > Periophthalmus > Periophthalmus modestus. The sequence goes on along the minus strand of JAIEZT010000198.1, from coordinate 16,070,757 downwards.
GACTGAAAGGCTTTTATTCTGCACTCTTCCCTGTTAATGTCAATTTCATGATGATTATTATTCTTTTGATTTGTCGTAATGTGATTTTAATGTCTTTTTCATTCCGTAACGCACTTTGAATTACTTTTTGTACCACTTGTGCTGTACAAATAAACTTGCCTTGTCTTGCTTTGGCGAGTTTGAGGATTTGAATATAAAATATAAAAAGAAAATTAGGAGTTAACTAACCTTTTTTCTTTGCTACATAACTCCATATATCTTACTTCATATATTTGATGTCTACTGTGTGTGTTTAAATGTATAGAAAGTATTGAAAATAAAGAAAAAAAACATTGAATAAGATGATCTCCAAACTTTTGACAGGTAAATTATGAAAACATATAAACACATTATGTTATAATTATGGTTTTATTTATTTATTTATTTATTTATTATCAGATGCCCTCACCCCGATGACTCTTTCTCTAGATGTAATTTCCTTGTATTGTCCTTCATGTTACGACAACTGCAACTGTTGTGTTTTAACAGCTCCAGACAGTTACTATTACTATTACTGTATACTTGAGTAGTAATAATTTCCCCAGTGTTTTTTTTTTTTTTTTAATGCAACAAAATACCTTATTTTTGATTAATAAAACGTAGTGAATTTTCCATTTAGATATTTGTCCCCTGAGAATAGGCTACTTCAAGTTATTTTAATTTTTTTTGACTGCCCTACCCACCTCTGCCCAATACTCACTTTTCATTAGAACATTACCACTCAACTTTAATGGTCAACTACAGGTTTTCGGTCGCTCTGACCTTCCCTGAGGAAAGTCAGAGCGACTGAAAAGTTGTGTAGAATAAGAGTGAGACAGTGTGCGGGAGTTTCCTTTATTCTTCAGATAAAGTGCGTTTCCTCCCACGCACCTGTCGCCCAGTCAGGTGTGCAGAGTTTACACAGAAACAAACTACAGGGCGGCCCAAAAGTCACTGACAGCTGAAAAAACTTCATAACTCTTTTGTTTCTAAATATTTTTCTTTAATTTTTTTCAGAGCATTTAGAACGACTCTTCCGACATTAATCTGAGCAAATACAGCACCGAGGAACGAAACCCTCATTGTACAGTGGTACTTTGAGTCACATGGGTCAAATTCACAAACCCAGCGGTGTTACCATCGACATTTTAATACCAGAGATGCCCCAAGTGTAAATGCCATTAAAGGAATAATAAGTGTTTTCAAAGACAGGGGGCAGTATGTGATCTCCACAGACCTGACTAGTCCTGATTTCTTCCTGTGGGGCTATCTTAAAGAGAAAAGGTGTTTGTGAATAAACCTCAGACAATAAACCACTTCAAACGTAATCCAGGATCAAATAAGTGCATAAGATTTGAAAGCATTTCCGGCTTATGGCTAAGTGTGTTGGATCAGGCTATTCAGAGCCAAACCCAAAAAGGTGGACACTTAAAAACCATAATTTTTTAAAAATTAGGTCATTTTTACTTCCCCTAGTTTAAGTAGTGATAAGTTCAAGTGTAAATGAACAATTATAAACCGTGTATATTGACAAAAAATGGGAAGGTTCAGTTTATTTACTGCTAAAATTTGGTGAGTTTAACTTAAGAATTAAAGGAGCTACTGAAGAATTAAAAGTGTCAGTGACTTTTGGACCCTGTATCAGACCAAATACAAACCAAACAGACCAAAACAGATCAAATATTGTAAGTACAAAAATAACCAGGATTCTCACCATCGACCGTGAGGCAGGTCGTCGCGCTCTTCGTCCCGTCTGGATACGTATGAAACTCACAAGTGTAACAAGACTCATCCTCCAGCGTCGTCTTCTGTATCAACAGCTGTGAATGCGACAGATTTTTATTCAAAGTCACTCGTTCTGTTCTGTGAAGCGAGTGTTTGGAGTAGGACCCCAGCATGGTCGAGTGCCCGCTCTGGTTGATCTTCCTCCACAGAACTTGATGCACTTTTGCAGGTAAAGTGTAGGAGCATGGCAGAGTGGTTTGCGTTCCAGCTACTGTCGTCATGTTGCTTTGGTGGATGACTTTACCTGTGGGATTAAATGAAAGCTTGTGTAAGTTTATTGTACGTGAGTAATGTTGTTAAATGAGGTGATTCACTGTTAATCAAACTGGTGATTCGTGTTGTGGTCGACACGTAGGACGATAACATTTTATGACAGGAAGTGTGAGCTGTGCAGATGAGCTTGTGTTTGTCTTGGAGTGAAATCTGTAACTTCTGATTTTAAATTTCAAAGGTGGGATTGTTAACTTTATTTTTCTCTTACGTAAGCCTACTGCTCCGCCTTAGAATATTCCACAGTGATGTCACCAGGGCAACCAATTACTAGCAATAAGAGAGCATGGAACACAGGGGGTGGGCAAACTTTTTAACATATGGGCCACAGTGGGTTCTATAATCTGACAGAGGGCCCGGGCCAGGATATACCCTTTACCCTCATCTATTTTAATATAATTTGGTCATGTTCGTCAGGCCGGATTAATAAATCCAAAGGGCCGTGTGTGGCCCCCGGGCCGTAGTTTGCCCATGTCTGGCATGAAATTACCGGATTTTCTTTCTCACTTTTTTCATAGTTTGGCTGAGGGTGCGACTTATATTTCACAGATAAATTGCATCTGAGTATATGTTTTTTCTTCATATTATTGTGCATTTTTTGGCTGGTGCAACTTATACTCCAGTGCGACTTATACTCCGGAAAATACGATAGATAAATACAAGATTTTAAAGCCGTATGTGGGAAACTGCAATAACGTCTCCGTAGCAACTCCCAAATACAGATTTACTGATCAACCGATCTTTATTTATAGAGGCCTTTTCAAAACTTGAGGTGCCCAAAGTGTTTTTTCAATAAAGTCAATGGTATAAAAACACGTAGAACATTAAATCCAGGTTCAAAACGTTTCAGAATTATGTTATTCGATAGAAACAGGCGAAGGTCTGTGAGAGCTGACGTCGACTCTTTTAAATCCAGGCCAAAGTATCAAAGTATCAGCTCTGTGTGCATTTTCCACTGTGTATCCAGTCAAAAAGCTGAATAAGACCCTCACAGTTTGAGTGGCCAGATTCTACAGCGGAAATCAGTTTTGAGCAGGTAATAAGTTGTGAGGCATGCTACACTACTTTAAAAAACATTCCAAACATTTCATTACTGTTAGGAAGCACATGAATTCCTAAAATCTAAGGGACTTAATCCTACATTTTGGGATTAAACTGCGCCATAATAATGAGCCAAACTTAATCCTACGCTGCGTTTTTACTCTATAATTTAAACTCAATTGGACCAGGTAACATTATGCATTACACACATGTAGTATTCTGTAACTAACACATTTACAAGTGTTTTTCTGTGCTCACCAGTGACTTTAACACAGGTCTTTCCTTCTTGCTGACCCCGCGGATACACATCAAATATGCAGAGGAAGCAGCCCTCATCCTCCGGCCTCACTGTTTTTATAGTGATGTGGCTGGTCCCGTGTTGTGCAGAGCTGAGGAGAATGTTGGGATCCTGGTGGCTAACGTGGACAGGAGAGCCCGGCTGGTATGCTAGCAGGGTGGACTTGTCTTTGAGCCAGCGGACTTGGTAGATGGTGTCGCCGGTGGTGGTGGTAATGCTACAGCTGAGGTTAAGAGGCTGGCCCACTTCAGTGACGGGAGAAGTCGAAGCAGTCACCACAGCTGGAAATGACAAATATAATTAGAAAACGTTTTTGATTTTTTGTTAAAAGCAGACCTATTGTGCTTGTCTCTGCTCTATAGTTAAAATCTAAGACACCTGTGGATCATTATGTTATAATTTGCACATTTAAAAATCACAATATTCATCTAAAACGACTTAATAAAAGAAACAAGTCCGCTGCCTTCTGTGATAGAAAACTGCAGTGTCCAATGAGAGCTGACGTCGGCATAAACGTCATCACACAAAGCGCCGCGTAGCTGTCGGCGCCCCCTATGGATAGCTACAGTTTACGCTAAAGTGAACCCAGAATGACCATGCGATGCTGCTGAATCTTGAGCAAATCACGGATGAAGAAAAAATTGGAAAACGAAATGTCACAGTGGGCGTGTACTAGTGTAAAGTAGTAAAATTTTAGTAAATGGTGGCTAGAAAATAAGTGATTAAAGACTAATAAAACATGCACGAATCACTCCCAAAACAACTTCAGAGGGTAAATGTTGAGGGGAAACAACTATAACATGGTTCAAAGCTCCGAAAAGTCGATTTTGCAGAATAGGTTTGATTTAACGTTGTCAATAGAATCAGTCACACATAATTCTTCAACTGAAATGAACTGAAAATGTCATTCTTCTCTGAAAAGTACAATTCTTTAAAAAGTTTGTCATGTAACTGAGTAAATGTAACTGAGAACCGCCCATCAGTCCAAAAATACCAACATCTTCATCTGCATCTGGGTACAGTCTTTAAAATACATGGGCAAACTTTCAATTAATATTTTGCCACTGATTTTGAGGATTAAACTCTAAAATGTCTTTCTGCAATAAAATCCTACTGTAGGTATATGCTCCACAAATGATGTGTTGAGTGGGATTCGAACCGCCAACCTTCGGATCAGTGGACAAACGCTCTACCAACTATTGTCGCCCTGTAGATAACTTTAATGTCATACTGTGGAGCATTTCAGGAAAAGCAATACACACAGAGACAAAGCAGGTAGTGGACCCCCAGGTGAGTTATTGATTGAAATGTTTTAGTAACAAAGAATTTATTTGTGCCTTTCCCCAGACTCCGTTGGATCATACATACCTAAAGTCCCAGATACGGCCAGAACCAGCAGGAAAAGCAGCAAAACAAGGGGCCAGGCTGGTGCGCACATCGCCGTCCTCAGCGAGTTACCGTGGCTACAGGAAAAAAAGAACAGTCGTAACCTCATTGTCCAAAAATGTCTGTGAATGTCCAAAAAACAGCACAGAGGAGGAACCCTGTGGCACAGACTTACTATAATAGTGGTCCGGTGATCCGCCTACTGCCGCCACAACTGCTGCCACATTGGATTGGCAAATTCACCCTCAAACTGAAAAAAATAAAAATAAACCGAAGGATGACGTTATCCACTTTGTATTCCACTGTATCCAACAGATCAGTGTGTGGATGCCAAACAATTTTCATCAGTTAACTCAGACAAGGCTGAAGTCATAGTCTTTGGCCACAGAAACATGGAGAACATGTCGGCGTCACCTCCAGTCTCTCTCTCCCAAAACCTTCACCTCAAGCTAGCTAGAAAGAGTAATAATGGACTCAGACTTGAACTTCAAAGATAAACTGTCAAAACCAGACGTGGAGAGATTTATCCATGCATTTGTCTCCAGTAGGTTAAACTATTGTGACGTTTGGCTCACTGGCCTCTCCAAACGAGCCTTAAGACAGAACAGTACATCCAGATAGAACACTGCTGCTCGGTCCTGACTAGAACCAGGAAGTACCTCACACGTGTCCTGTGCTCAGGTCTGTGGCTCAGAGAATAGACTTTAAAGCAGCTCTGCTTGAGAACAAGTCTCTGCATGAACCAGCACCAAAGAACATCTCCCCACATGTTGGAGCCACATGAACCATCTCACACTCTGAGGACTTCAGGGACCTGCCTCCAGCTGTAGTCCTGTTTTAGTCTTGGTTTAGTTCTGGGTTAGTCCTTGTTACGTCCTGACCTCCTGCTTAAATATTTTCCAAACCAAGGTTTAGTTTGGACTGCTCAGAAGCGCTAAACTCTCAAGTGAGAAAGCAAACTAAATCTTGGTCTGGAAAAGAATGTTGCACAGTTAGCATTAAACTTGTTGAACTTTCATTCATCCAATTCCTGGGGCCTATATTACCAAAAAAAATGCTTTGCTTGAGGCTGTTACGTGCTCTTCTCCAAGGCGATTGCAAAATTTTTTATCATTTTTTTTGTAACATTACAGGCAGAACAAAAATATCTTTATGGTCACATTTTTATCCAGCACTTTTGTACTTTTGTTCTGCTTTAAATCCAAGGACACAACAACAGCATTCATCTGTAGGACCTGGGAATCCCATCGCCAACCTGTGGATCAGTGGCCAAACGCTCTACCATCTAAGCTTCTGTCGCTCCTTTATGAAGAACAAAAGGTTTTCGGACCCTCTACTCCAAACCGAAAGCCCCTTTAAGCAAAAAAACCCGAGATAAATTGTTGTTTACCAGGTGTTTCTACGATAAACAACCTCGAGGCGTCAATAAGCTACTGCTACCGGGGTCTCGTGGAGTTTTTTTATGACGGCCCACACTGTAGTAAGCTCCTAATAATGATGCATGATGAAAGCTACAGGGTCACTTTGAAGTCTAGACAATGCCAAGCCCTGAGATTACAACCTGCCCACGAGCTGGTACTCCAAAAACGTCTGACTAACCCCCATCTTACATCATTATGGACGAGTAAAGACATTGCAAAAGTATTGTGAAAAAGCAGGTGGTATCAGTGTAAAAAAGCAATAAAAAGGTGTGATAATTTTTATTAGCGCATATCAACTTACATGGAGTTTGGACTTTGGTTGAACTTAAACATGAAGTGACCAGCAGTAAAGTAAATCCAGACTCTCCTGGTCCAGACCTCTGAACTTAAAGGGCTAATTAAATATTTATAGTGCCAACCTGGCATCTGGACTCCCACATGCTGCCGGCTCCTGTTGGGGCATCGTTTAAAACACTTTTACCACTTTCCAAAGAGTCCGTCTCCCACAGAGGCATAAATCAGAGCTGGTGTGGGCACAGCTGGGGCACCTTTTTTTCTTTTTTAAACATTTACACCACCAGTAAGTAAGTTTGGACCTGCCCTCTCATTCAAAAGTTAGTTAGCTCTATCTTGTTCTTTCTTTCTTTCTTTCTTTCTTTCAACAGTTTTTCATTATTTTCTTCAAAGTTGGAAGTTCTCATACATTTCATCAGTGTTTGATTCATTGCTTTTGACTTTGGTGAACATTTTGGATTTCCTTCTACGAGCTTCTCACAATAGCTGGCTCGATCACAGCAGTTCTGTCAGGAGGACTGAAAGAAAATTCCTGCCAAGTTTGGAGGCCGTCTTGCTCGCACACGCCTTTTCAGATCTGCCCAATACTTTCAATAGGACTGAAATCAGGGTTTTGTGATGTTCACTCTAAAACATTGACTTTGTTATCTTTAAGCCACTTTGTCACCAGTTTGGCAGCATGATTCAGGTCAGTGTCCATTTGAAAGACCCATTTGTGCCCAAGCTTGAACTTCCTGACTCATGTCTTTAGATGATAATGATAATTTATTTATTTGTTTCAGACATTTCTGTCTTCAGTCCACAAGCAAATCAAAGTACACAAAGTCTGAAAAGGAAATAGGCAGAAGCCTGAGCTTATTACGCCTACACCTTTTGTACTAAACATAAGGAGCTGCTACATTGAACAGTGTTACACTATAAACAAAACAAAACAGAAAAAAGCAAGAAACGAAAGCATCATTCAGCATTCAGCATATAGGGATATGATTTTCTTTTTGAACAAACTTTTGAAACGGCTCAAAGTTCTACAGTCTTTAATATTATCGTCTAGCTTGTTCCAAACATTTACTCCAGCCGTTGAAATACAGTGCTGTTTTACGTTTGTTCTGACAGGTGGTTTTTTAAATACATCATGGCCTCGAAGATTATAGGCACAATCTCGATTTTTAAACAGATCTTGAATATGAGATGGTAGTAGTTTATTCTTAATTTTATACATAAATTGTGCTGTTCTATAATCTACGAGGTCATTGAATTTCATTGTGTTTTTTTGGATAAAGAATTCATTTGTATGAGCCCTATAAGAGAGATGTTGCTTCAGTATTTCCACAGAATGTTCTTTCCTCACGTTACCGTTTATTTAGTGAAGTGCACACCTGCTGCCACCCTCGTATTTCGCAGATGGGATGATGTTCTCAGGTCCCTCTTTTCCTCCAAATGTAACAATGCTATGGCCAAACAGTTCAAGTCCCTGTGTGAATTGACAAACTATAATCTGGCTTTTTTATGTTTCTTTTGGAGTAATGTCTTCTTCCACTGTGGATAATGACACACTCTTACCAGCTTCAGCATCTTCACAGGTTTCTTCTTGCACATTTCAGACCAAAGTATGTTCATCTCCGGGACACAGAACAGTCGTCTTCTTGGGTGGTATGATGGCTGGACATTCCCATGGTGTTTACTCTTGTGTATAATTGTTTGAACAGCTGGACGTGGCACCTTCAAACATCTGGAAATCGCACCAAGCATGAACCAAACTCGTGCAAGTCCATACTTCTCTTCTTGACATCTTGGTCAATTTATTTTGACTTTGCTGTGACATTACACAAAGAAGCAGTGTGTTTCAGGTGTGTTCTTCAGATACATCCACAGGTTTGTCTCTAATTAACTCAAATTTTGTCAATAAACCAATCAGAAGCTTCATCATGTGAGTTTTACCAAATTGTTTAAAGGCATAATAATCTTACTGTATGTAAACTTCTGATTTAGAAAAAAATAAAGAAAAATTGTCCAAAAAAATCCTTAACTCATTATTCTCACATTTAGCAAATAGAAATAATTTTGGTAATCTTAATTAACCTAAAACAGGAAACGTTTAGTCTGATTTCATGCCAAACAGTGGGAAAAATATGATATATAGTGTTTCAACTGTAAAATGTAGAAAAAAAAACAACCTTGAATGAGAGTGTGTGTTGTGTTTGTCTTTAGAATGACTGATTTCATATGTTTGTGATAAAATACACATTTTAGTTCATTTTAGGCTTTTTGAAGATAAAATGTTCTTGGTATTACATTTTAAATCCTTAATAATGTTTATATGTGATAATTTGGGCAAACATTTATATTTTAAACAAGAAAATGTAATTATAAATGGTAAAACACTTGCTAATTACTAAAGAAACACAAAAAACACACACACAACCCCACAAAACACCTGCTAATAAAACCAACATCTATTTATGTGTTGAGTAAACCAATATTTAATCCCACATATTACAAATGCGATGAGGAATAATTAATTAATATTTCAAAAACAAAAAAGTGAAATAAATGTAATACTGCCCATACCCCCCATCTTTAAATCCTAATATAATTTTACTACTAATAAAATGTTGTTGCTATGCATTTGTGAACTCATAAGGTTAAAAATAAATATAAAACTTCTTAATTTAACACGTGCCTCAGTCTAGAAATAGACCTGGGACATGCACCGATGGGAAATAAGGCCTGGTACTCACCCTATGATAACAGATCTGCTGCCTTCACGTCCCACGAAGAGAAATCCTGCAGAAAAATCCTTGTTTCTTCACCCAACACATGCGCCCGAGCCCCCTGGCACTGTGCGCACTGTGGGCATGGCGCAAAAGGAGCGGGTGCGGTTTAAATACAGGACACTGACTCCGCAGAGGCTCATTCCCGGATCTGAGCTGGAGATGGAGCTGCCCGGAGGTTCAGGAATAGCACCATAAACCCTTTCACATCAGATCACACGCGTCTGAATAAACACTGACCCCCTGTGGCCACTTGAGGTAACTGCAGCGGCCCCCGATGCGTCACGTGATTTACCGGAGAGGAGGAGGTAAGCTGCTTTTCTCTGGAAATGTAACGCAGGTGTCTAATTATCATTGGGAGTTTGAATTGGCTTCTCTTCACTCGCTCTTAAATCATTTCTGTTTGCAGTGTGACGTGTTTAGGCAGATTTTTCTTGGATAAAGGAACAAAAACCGGAATTCCTTATAAGCCGAAGGTGGAAGAAATGGGCAGATTCAATTTGGTCAAGTAAAAAATACTGGAGTAAAATAAATAAATAAATAAATAAATGAATAAAATAAAATACATAAATAGATTAAAAAATAAAATAAGTAATTAAATATTAAAACAATAAAAAAAAAAAATAAAAGTATATTTTTCGTGTGATACTTTTACTTAAGTTAAAGTATTTAAGTACTTGTTTAAAAAATGTAAAGAGTAAAAAGTGAAAGTATTTTACAGATTTTGAGGTCTTATAAAGCTTCAAACGTTTTCAAGCTGTTTTTATTTGTATAATTTTGTTTGCTCCAAGAAGAAAGAAAAAAAAAAATCGACAGTGAATGAAAGCCTTTGTCCGCATATGAGCTCGGGGACATAGTGTTTTCTGTGGAGCCCACGCCTCCCTCTGGAACTCCCTCTGTCAGGTCCTCTCAGGCTGTAGTCCAGTTTAAGATTAAAAAACATCTCTTCTCTCTGACATCTGGTTCTAGTGAGGCAGGATATCTTGGTGTTTTATTGTTCTTTGCCTATGTGCTGTATTGTGTGTACATGTTTTTTCCTCTACATATGTACATTTGTGTAGAGAGGAAAACATTTATGGAATATACTATACTGCAGGGACGTGCAGTCAGGTGAGGCAGTGCCTGAGAAGAGACGCGCGGTGAGGCACAGGCCGTTCGTGCCTCACGCGCTCTGACTGAGCTGTAACTAAGCTGCTGTTTTAACCCTTTAAGGGCTGAGCACGTTATAGCGGCTGTGAAAAGGCGCCGGTAACATTAGCAACTTTAGCAATTCACTTTTTCCTTCATGTCTGGCCCAACTTTTTAAATGGAGGAAAATTACATATTAAAGCTCAGTTTTCTAAACTGGACTTTCGGACGAAGCAGGAGGTTATAATTAAAGGACCGAGACCAACGCTAAAGGAGCTAAATGGTTTGATCCAAACACGGGACTAAAGATTCGCTCTTTTCAAACAGAGACGTACAAAATGGTAAGAAATTTAATTACTTCAATCCACTGAAAATTGGGGAAATGTGAACATATGATGTGCAGCTGTGACCGTGTGGCCAAAAGAAGGCACAAAATCAGGCATTTTCCAAAGATAATCCACAAAAAAACAAAAACATTGTCAAGTCAATATAAAACTTTTTTTTCTTTATTTTTTTGCGCCTCTTTATCCTCTCATCGCTTCTACAAACAGGAGAATTATTGGGGACAAATTAAACGTTTTCGATAATTCAGTTCACATCACACCCCGTCCAGTAGGGGGCGACATTGCACAAATATGGACAAAACCAGGAAGTAAACATTCATGTCCCGTGTGCGCATGCGCCAACCAGCTCCACACGTTTTTCTTGTGTTTTTTCCCGAATTTCCAAAAATAAACCCGTTTTACCTCCATGTCGGTGAATTATCCCACCCCGGAGTACTCCCACACGGGCCGGGGGGAGTTTAGTGAGGTGTACGAGCCCGCGGAAGACTCTTTTTTACTGATAGATGCGCTGGAAAAGGATGCAGAGATGCTGATAGAAAGGAGGTAACAGAAACACCAGCATTGCATCACTGTATTATTCAGTCAGAGCTAAAATTATGGTGAATTGTTTGTTTTTTCTAGTCCAAGTGTGTGTTTGGAGGTGGGCAGCGGGTCTGGAGTGGTGTCTGCTTTTCTGGCGTCTGTGCTTGGACCTGCAGCCTTGTACATGTAAGTTAATAAAATTTATCTTGATAATTTAAGGCTGCAGCTGTAACAGGAGATTTAAACCATTCTTCTAACCACTCTTACCTTTGTTTTGCAGTTGCACGGACGTGAATATTGCTGCTGGAAAGTGCACAGCCAAAACCTCCTCATGTAACAACATCTCCCTACAGCCTGTCATCACTGATTTGGTGAGATTTTGTTTAAATGTGTTTTAATTGGTGTAAAATCTTGCTTCTAAACACTTGTCTCTTTAGGTAGACGGCCTGTTGCCACGGTTGAAGGGCAAAGTGGACGTGTTGCTGTTTAACCCTCCCTACGTGGTCACGCCGTCTGAGGAGGTAAGTTCACTGATTGCTCCAGGTCTGATCCATCACAAAAGACGAAATTTAAATCTGTCAGCTGGACAAAATGTAGGAGTGAAAACTGCTTATCTTCTTTAGCTCTGGTCCGATTGCTGGTGGACACTGCCTTATATCTGTCTGAAGGGAGGAGCTAACTACACTGAAACTGTAAACCTATTGTCTCCAGTTTCAGCTGAAACTCCCCTATTCAACCTTTAACGACCCTGCTATTGTTCTCATTATTCTGGGTCTGAGGATAGAGTTATAGATGGGGGAGAGATTATGTAAACTTCTAGGACCTGGCGTCCTCATATGTGGACAACACATTTTGGGTTGTTTAGAAGAAGAAGAACAGCGACAATGCAAACATGTTCAATTTAGAATATTTGTAAAATATTTTTTTTGTAAAGGCATATTTCTCCTGCACCTGTTCACATGAGACACATTGTTCCAAGAAGCACAATTGTTGTTTCTCATTTTATTTTTACACTCAGAACAAATGTTGCTGTGCTCAGGCATTCCTTAATAGTTTTAGCAAATCATTATTCAAATGCTCTATCAAAATGAATAAAATGTAGAATGAATGTCCTCATATAAAGACATAACTTTTCTCAGAAACTACATAATGTAAAAAGGTGATTTGTTTTTCCACTCAATCATCCCAAATAACAGAGAAATTAATAAGGCATGCCTTCCAAGAGCTCGGGCCTTAAGAGGTGAAGGAAGGATTGTCTTTCCTAACAAAAATTCTGTGACTCTTCTGTGACTCTTCTGTGACTCCCCTCTCAAATCATCTCTTCTCTCTGGATTTGAACTTCACTGTCTTCAAAGGAGTGGTTAGTGGCTTTGAGATGTAGATGTACAGCGGACTGGAGTCCAGAGGAACTCTCACGCCGGTGTTGGTACACCGGTTATGGAGTAGTTGTTTAGTTTGTCCAAAGTCATGTAGTTACTCCATTCAGCGAAGAGAAGAGTGCAGTGAGCGTTACGTACATACATAGGGTAGTTTCAGCTGAAACTGGAGACAATAGATGTTTACAGTTCCCGTGTCATTAGCCCCTCCCTTCAGACAGATACAAGGCAGTGTCCACCAGTAATCTGACCAGAACTGTAGAAGCAGCTTGGAAGAGCAGCGAAACGTCTTCACTCATACAACGATTTGTCGAATTGACACATTTAAACTTTGTCTTTTGCTCAGCTCCAGTTATTATCTTTAATCATTTTAAAAGGTGCACAGTGTAACTTTTGGTTGTAGAATCTGCCACCTGCTTGTCTTCTTAGGGATGACATTTGCCTGCAGTGGTCCACACTACAGCATTTTACTTACCCATCTTGCATTTATTCAGTTGCAAATGTTTTAATTGCTAGAAATATACCTTAAAAAACATGCAGTCAAACAGTGAATGGACTCGCCTCCCCACCGATCCAACCAGTAACCAGTCTCTTTTTCCCACTGGGTTTTTTGAGTTTTTCTTTGCTAAGAAGGAGGGTCTAAGGACAGGGGGCGCTCTGGGACAATTATTCATTTGCTTGTTTTCTGTTGATTAATTTGCTTGTCTGTTTCTCTTTCATTGTTGGTTGATTTTCTAACTTTCTGTTGGTCTGAAATGTTCAGAAAAGTCCTGCAGACTGTCTCACTCCCGCACACTGTCTCTGACCTTCCTCAGGTTCAGAAAACGTGAGAATAAAAGTGAATCAAGAGTGAGACAGTGTGCCTGAGTTTTCTTAACCTTTCAGACCAAGTGCTTCTCCTCTGACGCACCTGTCGCCCAGTCAAATGTGCACCAGAAAAGTTTTAGTTCACCTTTTTAAAATGTGGATAAACAGATCATCTCAAAACTTGTGGAAATTGCGGCTCCTTCTATTGAAAATTTGTCTATAGGCCTAAACTGTTTTAAAATCCCACACAGTGTTGTCTTGTCCAGTTTATGCGTCAGTCAACCAGCAAAATAATAAAAACACATTATTTTTATTGAACCACAGGTGGGCAGTTCTGGTATAGAAGCAGCTTGGGCTGGAGGGGAGCGAGGCAGAGAGGTTGTAGACAGGTTCCTGCCCGTCGTCTCAAAGCTACTCTCAAAAACTGGGCTATTTTACCTGATTACCATCATCGAGAATAACCCAGGTGAGTGCATAATGGACATAGTTCTTTTATATTAAGCAAATCTTTCATTAAGGTGACGTTTTGTTTTTCTTTCTCTACAGATGAGATTATGAGCGTTCTGGGGGAGTGTGGTCTGAGTGGAGAAGTCTGTTTGAGCAAAAGAGCTGGAAACGAGCGACTGTCAGTGCTGCGGTTCAGATGGAGAGAGGGAGCGTGAGCCTTGTAAAAATACGAGTATTTAATTTGATTTGATTACTTGGTCTATTGTATTTTGATTAGATAATTTTAGTTTTATTAAATGTTTATTCGTTAGTGCCCCCAAAAAACTAGATTTTTACCAGGATATATATATATCTATATATATATATATATATATATATATATATATATATATATATATATATAGATCGTATATATATATATATATATATATATATATATATATATATATATATATATATATATATATATATATATATATATATATATATATATATATATATATATATATATATATATATATATATATATCTATCTATATATATATATATATATATATATATATATATATATATATATATATATATATATATATATATATATATATAGATATATATATATACATCTCGATCTATAGATATATATATATAGAGTAAAATCTAGTTTATATATATACATACATATAAATGTATATATATATGTGTATATATATATATATAATATAAATAAAAAAAAAAAGTAAAAAAAAAATCAACACAATATCCTTTAGATATTTTTAAAACTAGCTAGTACACTAGCAACACAAGAGTCAGAGCAGCTACTGCACTAACTGCTGACACGGTTTCTAGATTGAGGTACTTCACATTGCACTTAGTTTCTCTTATCTTTCAGGTCTGCATCACTCAGCATAATACTTACCCAATCTCTGGATGGGGAGTTAATGTTAACCCCCCCTCTGACCTGGCGTCCTGGCTCCCCCTTGCCGTAGCATATTTTGTGTTGTACCTTTCAATCTGAAGTTGTGATAGCAGTTGTCTTGTGCGGATGTTGGCTGCGAACCCAGGTCCCCCATGTCAAAGTCAGAGGACTTACCAGTTGAGCTAACCTAACCATATATGTGACAGAAACATACTCGGAGTTGTTTGCCGTTCAACACACAAACATACCGGGGACAACTCACAAGCAGCATTTCATTATTTAATACATTTTATAGTTCTAGCCTTCTCGTTTTGGATTTTATTTACTTAAAAGGTAGAATCAGCTTTGAATACTTCTTTACTCGGGTTGTCACAAGTCTCAAAAATCAGATAATCGGCATTAAAACTAGTATCGAAACTCATTTGAGAATATCGATACCAAAAAAGTGATTCACCGGAGTTTTTCTCATCATTGTGGTATCAGAATCAGTATTGAGTTCATTTATACTTATCAAAATTGAGTTTTTTTATTGTGACATCACTAGTACTTACAAGTGCAAAAAATGTACCTGATATAAAACACTGTGGTCAAACATGTCAGTTTTATTTTTTACATTTTATTTTTCATGCAGCCCTCTGTAAATTCATGAAAAAATGGAATGTATTTAGTGTAACATTTAAATCCCAGCTTGGATCTACAGCAGATCTGAATAAAAAGGCATTTGAGTTGTCTACAGCTAACAGGCAGTACTTGTGACACTTTTGTATTTATGTATTCCAGGTGATGTGTCCGTCTTCTCTGAGTCGCACGGTGCCGCTGGCCACGAGCTCCATCGCCGCCGGGAACGCTCGATGCTCCGCCTCTCTGATCCTGTCGCACAAACTCTCCTCTGTGTCGCCACTGAGCACCGGCACCGCCTCCTGGACAATGATGGCACCTGCGTCCACCTCCTCCTGCGCACACGAGGACAATGTGAGGACATGGGAGAAGAAATTGTAACGATTTTCTAAAATGATGAAGTACTTACTGCTACAAAGTGGACGGAGCATCCACTAACCCGCACCCCAGCCTGCAGGGCCTGTTTCTGGGCATTTACTCCCTTGAACGATGGGAGTAGAGACGGGTGGATGTTCAGTAGTTTACCTGTAAAATAAAGATACAAAAACAGAGCAAAAGGAAAACTTAATTCTGTCAACTGGACAAAAGTTTTAGAGTGAGGACATCCAAGCGGCTTCTTCAGTTCTGGTGTCAAATTACTGGTGAACAATGCCTTATCTGACTGGAGGGAGGAGCCAACTACTCTGAAACTAACACACTTGTTTGTGTAGTTCAACAGACCTAGCCAACAAAGTCCGATCTGTGCCCGAGTCATTATTCGCGTTAATCGTTCAAGCCCCTAATCCCGCCCTCGACAAACATCCTTGGTTGAGCAGTCAGATCAACCACTGACTCACAGGTTTGGCAGTGTGACTCTACCTCCAATAGATGAATGCTGTCGTCGTGCTGTTGGGCAAGGAAATTAGGCAGAAAATTAAACCCACCTCGCCCCCGTGTCTGTGTACACTGGTGTATGAATGTGTGTGAATGGGTGAGTGTTTCCTTGATGTACAGCACTGGAAAAATGCTAAGTCACTCTAAAAACTTTGTCCAGTTGACCAAATTTAATTTTTCTTTTGCTGTGGCTCATACCTGGACGACTGAGGCATTACATTGTCGTTTACAGCAGTTAATTAAATCATAAAATATCACCCGTGGCCTAAATGTGATTCTTACCATTCCATTTTTTGACAAAGTTCCCCGTGAGGATCCTCATGAAACCGGCCAGACAGACCAGCTCCACCCCAAACTCCTCCAGCACACGGTCAATGGTCCCATCAAACTCTGCTCTGCTCCCGTACAGCTTGTGGTCCACTACCTGAGTACATCAACATTTTAACATTTTAAATAAACACAGAACAGGGCATGACTTGATATAATGCATCTTCCTGGGACTGCTAGTACTACACAGCAACTCCCAGTTAGCCTGAAACCAATTCAGATTTTAAGACGTTCACTACTTTGGTTAGTGTTAGTTAGAAGGTATTTCTGAGCCAGCAGTTAATACAATGTTTGGTCTAAAAAAAAAATCCCAACAGATTCTTCTTAAACGTTTCTTTTTTTAATGTATGAGCTTGAAATAAATGACATTTCAGAGAGCTGACTGTGTGTTGCTTACCCGTGTCTGGATGCCGGCCAGTGCTGCCCTCTTGAGGCCTTGTACTCCGGGTCTGTTTGAAATGACCACGACGATCTCGGCTGAGCTGGTCGGGCGTCGGGCCTGTTCGATCAGCGCCTGCAGGTTTGTGCCTAAACGAAACCACACGGAAGCGTCACACGTGGACTTTAACTTTTATAAACATGAGACCTGTGACCTCAGACCTGTGCCGGAGATGAGGACTCCCACTCGTTTCTTTATGCGAGGCGTGCTGTTGTCACCGTGGCCGTTTTTGTCCAGTTTGACATCTGCAGTAGCGCCCCCTTCTGACTTCAGTAGGCTTTGCTTCAGATTACGAACAACCACATTTTCAGCACCTACAAATGCATGAAAAGTAATAATGAAGTGTTTTTACCCATTAACCTCTGCAAACGTCCCGGTGAGAAGTCTGTCATTTGCTCGTCTCCATGGAGATAAGCAGGAGGTGCCACAATATAAAGCAGCTTTTGTATTGCACTTTACATCAAAACTCTGCAGTGTTTGATGCTCTAAATGTATTTTGTTTTCTATGACAATAACATCTTGAATCACAAGACAGGTCGGTTCTGTGGAAAGGTGACCCTGCTTACATTAAGAACACATGTTTGTAAAAGCATTTTTAAACATAAAACGCCCGTAACTGAATAAATGCAAAGCCCCACTGTGGAACATTCAGGCAAAGAAATTACATCTCAATGGAGACCAACTATATTAAACTGAATGTTGTTACTGCATCAAAAACAGACCTGGAGCTGTGTTTTGTTATTAGTCTGTCTACATCTCCAAAGCTCAAAACGCTCTGTTCCACCTCGTGATGTCATCAAGTGGTAGTTTTCAAGTTAACAACTACCTTTTAATCTTTTAGTTCAGTAGAGGTCAGCAATTCCAGGGCTGAAATCATCCAAATGATTCTAGTGAAGGTGTGTGGAGTTTACCAACACAGTGGAGCACTTCCTGTATTACCACTTGATGACATCACAAGGTGGAGCAGAGCGTTTGCAGTTTGAGAGATGAACTCAGCCTAAATCTGCAGGGTTTGTGTGTTAAACATGTGTGAATGAAACAAAACACAACTCCAGGTCTGTTTGTGATGAGAAAACAACATTAGAACAGAGAAAACTGAGTAATACGGGCCCTTTAAATTCACAACCTACCCAGCTGCTTTTTGTCCAGAGACCCGACTATCCAGGCCTCTTCGTAGGCTTGCAGCTGCCGCAGGACTCTCTGAGCATCCAGGGGGGCGACCACCAGAACAGCCCCCAGCCCACAGTTAAATGTACGGGACATTTCCTCTTCGCTCAGACCCCCCTCTCTGTGCAGCCAGGAGAACACGGGCGGGATGCTCCAATGGGACGCGTCTAAATCACAAAAGGATCAGTTGATAAATAAGGAATTTGCCATTTTGCCAAATTTGTTAAATTTGTAGTTACCGAGATCGACCGCCAGCTCTGGGGGCAGCACCCGAGGGATATTCTCCAGAAGTCCTCCCCCTGTGATGTGGGCGTAGGCTTTCACAGCTCCACTTTTCAGTATCGGGAGGAGCAAGCGACTGTAGATTTTTGTGGGGGTCAAAAGAACTTCACCTTTAAAGAAACTGTAATGTTAGTCATTTTATGTTAGATTTTGTGTAGCAAGTATTAAACTAAATTGGACATAAGCACTTGACCAAGTAATTTCCCTTGTGAATCACCTTCAGTCCCTCATTATATATTTGGCAGTGCAAAGTGCTACAATATATTGGCTTAAACTAATATTGAAAACCAAAAGGGACACAGTAATAACCTAACTCTAAGATAAAGATGAACATATATTAATAGTACAATGAGGTTTATCTGGTCTCCGGATAATTTAACTTAATAGATTCTTTCTTTCAGACCAAGTTTTAGTTCGTTTCAGTGTCGTTCGCTCCTCCCTTCAGACAGATATAAGTAGTGTCCACCAATAATCTGACCAGAACTGAAGAAGCGGCTTGAAACTTGTTTAAATCAGCTGACCAAACACATCGCAGTAACATCATGTGACCACTCTGAGGAAGAGCGCTAGAGAGCAAACCAAACGGTCAGGTGTGAAAACAAACTTAACCTTGGTCTGAAAAAAATATTATTAAAATATTAACATTTAAGATTAAGCTCCATGTTTAAAGAACTGTTACAGTCCTGTTCTTTGTGAAAACAGCAACAATCTAGCAGAGAATATTCTGAATGAGCAGAGCCGTCAATTGAAATTTGAGGGCCCGGGGCAAGAAGTCTCACATGGGCCCCCTCCAATACAAATTAATAGGAAGAGAGTCCAATTCTGGGCCTCTTAACCCCGGGACAACAGACCCTTTTGTCCCCCCCCTCTCTTGACTCCCCTGTAGGTTTTTCTGCACATTCTGGTGATACAAAGGCATTTATCTTTGTTGGCAATTATCACGATTATATAAAATGTCCCTCGAATGATTATTGTCGACCCTTTTTATCCCGATAAACCATATTATTGTTTATTGTCCCATCCTCCTGATACGTACCAACCGTCTGTCCTGGTTTTCCAAAAGGAGCGGGTGAGCTGTAGGTGAGGTTCGCCCGCTCCAGGACTTTACGCACCAAGCTGAAGCCGTTGCTATGGACACCCGATGAGGCGATCCCGATCAGAAGATCACCGTCCGCGATGTCCCCAAGTCTGGGCAACAGCGCCCCCCTCTCCACGGCTCCCACACAGAAACCAGCCAGGTCGTATTCACCGACGGGGTACACGCCGGGCATTTCAGCCGTTTCACCGCCTGCACGTCACACAAATAAAACTTTATAAACTTCAAAATGGTTGCACACGTAGTTAAATGCAAGTTAGCATGACTTCAGGTCAGACTTGAGTTGATATGACAACTTTAAACAGATTTTTGAGTTGATTCAGGGCATTTCTCACTGGTTTACAGGTGAAGTATGTATTTTTTCTGGGGAAAGTTCTACCATCTGCTCGTCTCCATGGAGAGGTGATTGCTTTGCCTGGAATATTAAACAATATGGCATTACACTAATCTATTTCCATGGAAACGAGCAGGTGACTAGTCTTGGAAGCCAGAAGAATTCTCGCGATTTCTGTGAGTTCACAAACTCTTGAGAATCTGTCTTGTTCATCTCCAGCTGAATCGTTTGCAGGTGATAGGTCCTTCACCAGGCTGAAGTATCAGATCTGTGGAAAGGCCACCCTGCTCAGAGAATTAATGCAGGTTTTTCCAGATAATTTTCAGCAACAAGTTATGTAGATACATTTGTGGAGTTCAACAGCAAAAACAGATATATCAGTTTTGAAACATTGCCAAAAAGTGTTAATCTTTTTGTTACAATCTTTTTCTATTAGCACTGACAGTACTGCACAGTGGATTTTATCAAGATGGGACAGAATTATATTTTAATAGCTGCAAAATACATTTGGCTTTTTGGAAATATTACTATACTGAGAGTAAACTGCAAGCCTCCGATGACTTTTTCAAATGGCACTCATCTGTTTTTGTAAATTAACTCTTCAAATGGGTTTTTATAATTTCAGCCAATATCATCTGTGCGAGAAATCCTCCATGACATTTTCGTTTTCCACTGACAGTGATAATCAAGTCTTCAACTTAGAAACATTATATTGAGCCAAAGTCAAACAATATAAATGATTTTACAGAACTACATCATTAATATTACACTAAATTCTACACATTTTAACTCCTGTAGTGTAATGTTTGCAGTGTAATCTAATGTAATTAAGTGAATCGTTACCGAGCAGCGCACACCCGGCCATCTCACAAGCTTTAGCGATGCCGCCGACCACTTTAGCGGCTACGTCCACGTCCAAACTTCCACAGGAGAAGTAATCCAAGAAAAACAAAGGCTCCGCCCCCTGCGCCAGGACGTCGTTCACGCACATGGCCACGAGGTCCTGACCCAGACCCTCGTGCTGGTTACAGGCCTGAGCGATCTGAAACACGGGAGGGAAAAGTCGGATCATTCTGGAGATTTTCAATGAACTAAACAGAAGCTTGTGTCGTTTTCCTGCAGCCACCAATTAATGCTAAGTGACATTTTTTTGTATCGCTGCAAGGAGGACTTTGATGACACAATCTGGAAAGAAAAACTTAAAAATAAAATGGTTTAAACACATAAAATATAAGAATAAAAATAAAATAAACTTAAAGGTGCACCATCAAATCTAATGGACTGTCTGCCACCTTCTCGTCTCCATGGAGATATTATAGCTTTGCCTGAAACGTTCCACATTACGGCATTACAACTGTCCATTTATTCATGATTCATTTGTACACTGTTTAATGCCATGCTGTGGAACATTCCATGCAAAAATTAGTCGAGAATTTCATCTGGTAAAAATAGTAACTGTTCACATTCTCATATAGCGCTTTTCAACTGATTGCTCAACCAATAATGTTTATGTAGAGAGTGGGATTCGAACCGGCAACCTTTGGGTCAGTGGACAAAAACTCCTTGAACCAAGCTACATTTTATAAAGACGATTGCTATTAGTGAAATGTATTGAAGCAGAAATAGTTTAAAAGTTGCTTACATGTGTGGCCAGTGCTATTTGACCTTAAAGTATGACCTTATAACAAACATGAAAAATAAATACACAATAAAATCAAAACTACTGTACCTTAAGTTTGGTGCCCACTCCATCTGTGCCAGAGACCAGGATGGGATCAACAAACCCTGCAGCCTTCAGGTCAAACAGCCCAGCGAAACCTCCCAGCTCCGCGTTACAGCCTGTCCAATGAGAAAACATTTAAGTCTCTGCTTTGTGACAGATTACACCTCACAACCCCAATCCCAGCTCGTATATCAGCTACACAAGTATCAGACGTTTGACTACCAGAGCGGGCCGTCGCTTTTGCCATCGGCTTGATCAAATCCACCAGTTTGTTCCCGGCCGCTATGTCCACTCCGCTGTCCTTATAGGTCAGGCCTCTGGAAGAAGAATATACAAGTTAAAAGCCGCACTGTGGGACTTTTCCTGTGCCACCTGCTCGTCGCCATAGACGTACAATTAGAATTTTTATTGAAAGAAGTGAACTAAGTGAGCGTGACCCGCAGCGTTCGGCTCCAGTCAAATGAAGCTCATCGAGGTTAGTGGTTATCGATGTGAATTTGGAGTATCGCGAGTATCATAGCAACCAAAGAGCCAATCGGGAGTGAGGCTCTTGCAGGTAATGCCCCTTCCCGCCCAAACCATTAGTTTAGCAGGGAGCGGGCACTTAGCAACGCTGTCAATCAAACCTGTTGCTAACGTTAGCGGGAGCGACCTCAGAGAAAGAAGGCGCCTGATTTGTCTGTTATTAGTGTTTGTATCTTAATTTATGGACAAAATAGTGAAATAAAAACACCAGGATCGTCTTAGGTTTGTCATTTTCGTCTTAAAATTTGCGGAGGGGTGCGACAGTTTTGCAATAGAAAGCAAATTGGAGCCACAGTCGATGGAGCTGAACGCGCGCCCATGCTAGCAGGTTAGGTCCATTTATATTTACAGTCTGTGGTCAAGACTGAAGAGGCTTACGGTAAAAACGCACACGACTTAAGGCCTTTATAAGCAACGAAATCCATAGATTATCGAATTAATGCAGGTTTAATGCCATACTGTGGAACATTCCAGGCAAAAGCAATAACGTATCTATGAAGACAAGCATGTGGCGTACCCTCCACCAGAAAAGTTACAAACTAGACCTTTAATATACCATTTTATTTTACATTTGAGAGCACGGCATTATTAACTTCATCGTGTTTGCCTTATAAACCATTGGTAAACCTGTGCTGTGCGTGAATTAACAACAATATGCTGTAATATGATCAAATTTTCTGTTTTATTAGAAAAAAAGACAAAGAAACAACTAGACAGCTCAGTTTATTGGAGTGTTTTGAAGTTTTGACCTGTGCTGGTTCAGGTAGGCGATGGCCCTGTGCCCAATGTCATGTCTGTACACGGCCCCGGGAAACCCAACCGCCGCCACGCCCTTATTGGCCGCCCCCAGAGCCGCCTCCAGAGACGATTGGACGGCTGTGACTGTGAGGACACGCCCACCGCTAGAGACTATGGCCCCGTCTTTGAGAGCAGTGCCGGCGTGGAAAACCTGTAGGCCCATGTCTTGAACTTGGGAGAGACCTAAAAACACACACAAAAAGTTCACATTTTCAGAATAAAAGTGTCTCAGTTTTTATTCATAAAGCGATTTACAAAACTCAATGTGACCCAAGTACTTTCCAATAATACGCAAAATTGACTCTCGTGAGCTTTAAAAACAGACCTGGAGTTGTGTTTTGTTTCATTCACACATGTTTGAGTAACACTATTAGTCTGTAACATCTCCCAAGCTCAAAATGCTCTGTTCCACCTTGTGATGTCTTAAAGTGGTAGTTTTCAAGTTAACAGCTACTTTTACCTTCAGTTCAGTAAAGACTGGCAATTCCAGAGCTGAAATCTCATCTAAATGATTCTAGTGAAGGTGTATGAAGTTTAAAAACACAGTGGAGCACTTCCTGTATTACCACTTGATGACATCACAAGGTGAGACAGATGTTTGAGAGCTTAAATACGCAGGATTTGTGTGTTAAACATGCGTGAATGAAACAAAACACAACTCCAGGTTTGTTTGCGATGAGGAAACGACATTATCAGATCAGAAAATAGAGTAATGTGGGAAGTTTAAACAATAAAATAAATTGTGCAAAGTGTCACTGTTTTACTGAGTGTTAAAGCCTGAATAGATACGTTTTGAACCTGGATTTAAACGGGCCAAAGGCAGTTTCGAGAGTCTGGAGCTGGCAACAGAAAGCCTGATCATCCCAGTGTTTGAGTTTGACTCTGGGGACTCGAGCAGACATCGGTTGGTTGACCTTAAGGCTCTGTTTGAGTTTGGAGCAGTTAAATAAAGAGGAGACGGCCATCAAGAGCTTTAAAGGCCCTTACTGCGCGATTTTATGATCTAATGTTGTTTCCTCATCACAAACAGACTTGGAGCTGTGTTTTGTTTCATTCACACATGTTTAACACACAAACCTGCATATTTAGGCTGAGTTCTTCTCTCAAACCGAAAACGCTCCACTGTGTTTTTAAACTCCACACACCTTCATTAAAATCATTTTGATTATTGCAGCCTTGGAATTGCTAATCTCTACTGAACAAAAGATAAAAGCGAGCTGCTAACTTGAAAACTACCACTGCATGACATCACAAGGTGGAACAGAGCATTTTGAGCTTTGGAGATGTTACAGACTAATAATAAAGTGTTACTCAAGCATGTGTGAATGAAACAAAACACAACTCCAGGTCTGTTTTTGATGAGGTAACGGCTTTAGAACATGACTTAAACCTCACAAGAGTCAATTTTACATAATATACGACCTTTAAAAACTAAACAACACAATTTTAAAATAAATTCTGAAAGAAACTGGAAGCCAAAGGAGTTGATGTGCTGACGTCTGGAGATGTTGACACCCACATGAAGTACATTACAGTAATCTACTCTTGTGCTGATAAAAGCTTAAATCATCTTTTCTGTATTGTTTATTGATTATTATGTTTTTCTTACCAGTGATTTCGACTCCTTTCTTGTAGGAGCCTGGGTATCCTGCACTGGCCATGACCACAGTGACTGCAGAGCTCTCCTGGTGCCACACGGGGGCGCTGGAGGCCAGTTTACCGTTGATGGTGTTCAGGATGACTTCATACAGGTCTGACTTCAGCAGAGGCATCAGCACCTGGGATTAGACACGTACAGTTAGTCAAGATAAAGCAAATTATATGAACAATTTAAGCTGAAGTTTGGAGCAGACCTGGCACTCGGGGTCTCCAAAACGACAGTTGAATTCTAAAACTTTGGGTCCTTCCTTAGTCAGCATCAGACCGGCATACAGGACGCCTAAACAAGGACACAGCAGAAAACACATCATAGCTTTATTTATACAGGGAGAGCCACAAGAGAGCACACAAAATACAGAACAATAAAAAAAACGTAAAAAATAACGGCACAGGTCCATTTAAAACATACAACAGAAGCAGGTGTGATTATGAATGTTTATTATCAGATTATTAAAGTGGTTTAGTCCCCAGTCAAGTCTCAGGTCGAGTCCCTCAGGTCAAGTCCCTCTGGTCGAGTCCCCCTGGTCGAGTCCCCCTGGTCCGAGTCCCCCTGGTCTGAGTCCCCTGGTCTGAGTCCCCCCAGTTTGAGTCCCCCCAGTTTGAGTCCCCCCAGTTTGAGTCCCCCCAGTTTGAGTCCCCCCAGTTTGAGTCCCCCCAGTTTCAGTCCCTCTGGTTGAGTCAGTCAGTTGAGTGGATTTCTCCTTCCTTCCTTTTAATCTGTCTGTTTTAGCTTCACTGTTGGATTTTCTAACTTTCTTTTGGTTAAGTCACTGATCTTGTTAACTGCTGTGACTTTGGGCTTTACAAAAATACACTGAATCAAATATATTCTGCAGATATATTGAAATAGGGGGTCCTGTGGTGAACTCACCCACGTAGGGCGCCCCCTCCTCCCTCATCCCATCCACGGTCCTCTGTAGCACGCTGCCTCTGATGTCTTGTAGCAGTTCCTGGCTCACCTGCACCAAACCCCAAACCAGAGTCACAAAACCAGCGTGGAACCTATTTTCACCCCCGCTACTGTATAACTTAAAGAGACGAAACTTCTTCAAGGATTCTGGGTAAGTTTACGTGAGGGACCCCGCTGTACCTGAGGGGTGGGGCAGTAGGCACCCATCCCACCCGTGTTCGGCCCCAAGTCGCCGTCCTGGAGTCGCTTGTGATCTTGGGCCGGGGGCATGGGAGAGACTGATACTCCGTCAGTGAAGCAAAGACACTAAAACAAAGAAAAAAAAAGATTAACTTATTCAACAGAGCAAAAAAATATGAATCTTTGGTGGATTTATATAAACTTACAGACACTTCTTCGCCTTCCAACAGCTCCTCGACAACGACGGTCTCCCCTGCAGATCCAAACGCCCCATCCTGTAACCGCATTATTCACTTATTAAGGTCTTATATTACAAAAAAAAGGTCTTTTGTGAGCTTTAAATCATGTTATAATGCTGTTACCTCCTCAAAAACACACCTGGAGTTGTGTTTTGTTTCATTCACACTGTGTTCCACCTTGTGATGTCATGTGGTAATACAGTTTTCTGTTTGAGAGAAGAACTCAGCTTAAATATGCAGAGTTTTTGTGTTCGATGTGTGTGTGGATGAAACAAAACACAACTCCAGGTCTGTTTGTGATGAGGAAACAAAATTAACACATTGATTATATAGTGAGTTTCCCATGTTTCTGATCCAAGTTATTCTTGTGTCAGATGCCAAACACGATGAAAGAGCAGTTATCAGAGCTCCTCAAACAGCTTTATGGGAAGAGAATTAATCGTTGGCTAAGAATAAATGCACGTCTATGGACCGAAATGATCATTTATGAGGCGCTGGAAAGGTGCAGATATTATGAGTGTGAATTAAAGTGAAAATAAGGGTTGGTCAGAGTGTTTATTCAGCGGAAAAATGACTCACAATCTAAAAACTAACACTGAGAATCTATTTTTTATATAAATTACTGGAAACTAGACACTCAATTGAGGAGATATCAATACTACAAACATCACATTCACAGGACAGAAATGAGCCTTCCCGAATATCTTTAGAATGATCTTGAGCTGAATCAGAACAAGTATAAGACACATAGACGAGTATACACCCATGGACCACTATGAACCGAGCGGACACTGAGGGATTACACAGATATAACACACATGGAAATAGAAAAGAAAGTACTACCATTTAATGTGGAAAATTACTTTCTATCGTCTAAAGAGTGTTTTTTTTATCATTGTGGTACTGGACTCGGTATTGAGGTTAGAGGTTCAAATCCCACTCTCGATATAAATGACCTGGTTTCAACCTGGTTTAGACTTGTGTTTTGTCCTGGTTTCGACTTGGTTTAGTCCTCCTTTAGTCCTTGTTTCAACCTGGTTTGAATGTTGAAAATTTTTTTTTTTTTCTAAAGAAAGAGTTTTTATCATCATCGTGGTATCAGAATCAGTATTGAGTATCAATTCTACTCCTTGGTATTGAAATAAGTTTGAAATTTTAGTATCGTGAGAACACTAGTCTGTGTGTGTGGAAGTAGCTGGGCAGCAGTAGCTCACTTGGCGAGGTTAAGGTTAGAGGTTCAAATCCCACTCTCGATATAAATTACCTGGTTTCAACCTGGTTTCGACCTGGTTTGGCCCTCGTTTGGCCCTCGTTTAGTCCTCATTTAGCCCTCGTTTCGACGTTGAAAATCACATTCTATTTTCTAAAAGAGTTTTTATCATCATCATGGTGTCAGAATCAGTACTGAGTATCAATTCTACTCCTTAGTATCGAAATAAGTTTGAAATTTGAATATCGTGACAACACTAGCCCATACCCAGCTCTTCAGTGTGAAAATATAAACGTCATGTAACGTCTGTTGTACCTTCATGATGTCTAAGACCGCCTGACAAGCCTCCTCCTGGTCTTTTGCCACGATCACCCCTTTGCCAGCTGCCAGCCCGCTCGCCTTCACCACCAGCGCCGGGAAAGACGCCCTGGAACGACGCACACATTTAACACACACAAACACAAAAAGTCAGTGAACGCACCGCGAGCCAAACCCAGACAAACCCGGCTCACATCTGGAGCGGGCGCTGTGTGGCAGATACACTCTACAGATGTGTGAGAGCCATTAGCAGAGGCAGATCTGACTGTTGGGACAGAACGACTTTGGGTGCTGGCGGATGGGGATGGATGGGACTGTCTGGGAACACAGCTGTCCCATCGGCTCGAAATGTTTCAAACCACCAAAGAATTTTAGACTTTTGAATCGGCTTCTCTAGAGGTGACATTCATCCAGAGCGGTTCAACTACAATTATGAAAAGCATCTATGTTATAACGCTGTTAGTTGTGTTTTGTTTAACACACAAACCCTGCAGATTTAGGCCGAGTTCTTCTCTCAAACAGAAAACACTCTGTTCCACCTTGTGATGTCATCATGTGGTAATACAGGAAGTGCTTCACTGTGTTTGTAAATTCTAGGACTAAAACTGTCCAAATCATTCAGGTGAATCTGTATGGAGTTTACAATCTCCACTCAACAAAAAGGTAAAAGAAGCTGTTAACTTGAAAACTACCACTTCATGACATCACAAGGTGGAACAGAGCATTTTGAGCTTTGGAGATAGACAGACTAATAATAAAAGGTTACTACAACATGTGTGAATGAAAACACAACTCCAGGTCTGTTTTTGATGAGTCAATTCTGCATAATACAGGACCTTTAAAATGTATTAAATGTAGAGACTTTCATTATTTTACTTTTTATATTATTATTATTATTATAACATTGTATTATTTCTTTTTGTTTATTTTGTCCTTATTATTATTAATTTAATTTTTATTATTATTATTTTTTATCAATTATTTATTTATTTTTGTGGGGGATATTCTTGTGTGGGGAAAAAAAAAAAAATGGTATTAAATACAAAAAAACATATTTGAGATATATTATATTTGAGATAAACCCATCATTCAAACAGGGCTAAACCCCTGATATCTGGGGATTTGATCATTATTACGTCAACATGGGTTTAAGATGCTCACGTCCGTATGTATTTGCAGGCCTCGTCCGCGTCGGTAAATGAGCCGTAGCGAGCCGTGGGGATGCCGTGACGCTCCATGAAGGCTTTGGAGTAGCTCTTACTGGCCTCCAGCTGTGCGGCCTTAGCGGAGGGGCCGAAACAGGGGACTCCCGCGGCAGTCAGGTCGTCCACGATGCCTGCAGGTAACAGAGTATCAGGGACGGGAACATATGTGGTGCTCGTGAACAGTCATTAATCTAACGGCAGGGACGGATCCAGGGCAGACGCGCTCACCTGCTGCTAGGGGCACCTCCGGACCCACCACCACCAGCCCCACGTGATGGTCTTTACAGAACTGGGCCAGGATGCTGTGGTTGCTAACGGATACCTCTGCAAGCACACACACAATTAGGGATGAACCGATCCTGCGTTTTCAGCTCTCAGACGATACCGATTCTGATACTATGACTTTAAGTGTCTACCAGTATCAGATCGATGCATCCTTACTCACATACACAGGTAAGAATTCATTAAAAGGTTAAAAATCTAAAGGATTTTGTAATGTTAAAAAGAAAATGTTGAACTAGGTTTTTAAAATAGTAGATTCTTTAATGTCATCATGTGGTCCTGATATAGACCCAAACCATTACAAAACTATTCAAGAAAAGTTCAATCTAGTGCCATTTCTGCATTTTTTTCATATTAATATTTGTTCAAATGAGAATCTGGTTTTGACACTCGTTGTAGAATGAAATAGTATTTGGGTAAGAGTTGTCAAAAGTCAGATACTAATCAATACTAGAATAAAGAATTGAAAAGAAAGTACTACCATTTAATGTTGAAAATCACATTCTATTGTCTGAAGAAAGAATCGGTATCGAGTCGAATCAAGTTTGAAATGTTACTATCGTGACGACACAAAGAACCACTGAATACAATTTTTATCATTTGAAAAAAATATTAATTTCACTGCACAAAACAACATCTTTTACTACAGATTTGCGGAAAGTGAAGCATGTGAGAATTTTTCTAAACATAATTCACTAAATAATTCACTCTGATACTTCACTAAAGCCCGTCAGACTCTACAGGACATTAAAAGATTTTTAAATGTCAGACAAAAAGAGACAGACCACAGATAAGGAGAATCGTATGAGATTTATATGGCAACGAAGAGACTGTACACCACAAGCTAAAAGTTGTGAGCTCACTTGCTTCAGCTGTTCTCGTTCTGAGACGCTAAAGTGGTCCAAAAATCAGAGCATTGCACTTCTGCTTTAGCTACAAGTCAAAACTGTTGTTTTTATTTGTGAAATGTGGTGTGCAGTAGTTCAGATAAAAGCTTTTAATGCACAGAAGGCTGGAGATAAACGACACACAAAGTAGAGCCACTATCGCTAATCTGCAGCAGCTTCATTTCAATTTCAATTTATTTTTGTCACGACATCCGGTGCCTCTTAGGGCTGAACATGATGATTGATTTAACCAAGAGAAAGTTAAATAATCAACAATGAAACAGAAATAACAGCTTCATATCCTCACTGTGTGGATGGAAACAGAACTACTCTTGCGTTTTTAGTTTTAAAGAACACTTCAGACTGGATTCATGGTGCTGATGTGTGGACTGGGGGTCATTATTTGAGGAGAATGCTGCAGTTTAATGTTACAAAGTTGGAGAAAGGCAAATAGAGTCTTAAATTGGGCTAATTATCCTGTAGTGTAAGACGGGCTTTAGTTGACCACACTGCCCAACATGTTTAACACCGCACTTTTGTTCATCCCGACTCCATTTTACCCGAGTTGCAGATCTTGCCGCAGTTCGCCGTGCCTGCGTTACCGGGGGCGACCAGCACTTGTTGTATCTGCGGAGACTGGGCCAGCTTCCAGGCCAGAGCGTGCTCCCGACCTCCGCCTCCCACGACCAGCACCTTCTCCGCCATGACACCTGCGGAGCACCACAAAAAAACACAACAGAGACCCCTCCCGTGAGAAGAAGAAGAAGAAGAAGTGGTCTCCCCTTTAATGACATGCACACAGTGACCTATGGAGGGAGCGGATGGCTGCTCTGACCTTTCCACACGCACTATCTCGTAAGGCCACACTAACAGGGAGTCAATCAACCAGAGCAAAACCCAACGCAATGGCTGAGGCGAAGGGCATTTAAATGGAACAACTGCGCCATTATCACAAGATATACAGTAAAACATGGGCTCTGCTACTCCCACAATGCATTGCGCTGTCAAGTCTTCATTGGAGGAAACAGACAATAGGGGTATAAACATGTTTTAGTGATTAGATTAAAGCTGGAGTGTCTTTGTAATTGGAAATACACAGAATGGTAGACAGAGGGTTTAATCAGGAGTGGATAGTGTGGATCAATAAATCAACAGGAGCCGTTTTTCACAACTGCTGCCAAGAAAATGTAATTAGCAACGCAACCAAAACGAGATTACAACATTCGCAGATTCAATTTTGCCACTTCAAATAATGCAGCAGGACATCTTGCATATACTTTTCAAATACAACTGTACTGTGGACCATCTGTGTACTTATAATCTGAAGGTATCACAGAAATATAAAATGGGGATTCATACCAAAGAAGTTGCAACTCACACGGATGCAGTAAAAGACTTTTAAAACATGTAAAAAAATCTAAATGCATCCATGTTAAAGCAGACCCATTATACAAAATTGACTTTTCAGAGCTTTTAACGACATATCTGTTTCTTCTTCTCGAAGTTGCATTTGGAGTGATTCGTGCATGTTTGAAAATAAATGAAAAATGATTTAAAGATTGCTCATTTATTTATTTTTTTCGGGCACAAGTAATAGGTGTAATTAAAGCACATTTCACAAATTAGTCCTTATATAAGCTCGAAAAGGAGGGGGAAGAAGAAGAATCATATTTTCAAGACGCCATTTTTCCGATCAGTTTTTGTTTTTACCGCTGTTACACGCCCACTGTGACGTATGCACGTCGTTCTTTGACTTTTTTTCTTAAATGGATGATACGCGTAGGATTCAGCAGCGTTGCATTGTCCTTTTGGTACAAATGAAGCAAAAAAAATCTGCTATTTCAGATCTGCTGATGTCTATAGAAGGTCCCGACAGATTCACGGGTCTTTGCTGCGATGATGTTTACTGCGATATCGACTCCCATTGGACACCGTGGTTTTCTGTTTCTTTTATTAAGCCATTTTAGATGAATATTGTGATTTAAAATGTGCAAATTACAGCATAATGATCCACAGGTGTCATAGACGTGGCACAAAATTCGTTTAATGCATCAGTTAATGAAGAAATCTACTTTTCTTCTTTTGGTTACATCATCAAAACAGTTTCAAAATGTTAAAGTAAGTGTAGAATATTTGGTTTTAAAGGGTCAATCGCTATGGCAACGGTCATTTATTCATCATTCTGAAACCCATGGATTATGCATGAATTATTAAGTTTACTATATCTGTCCATGCCTCCATTTGCAGCCAAAAAGTACTGCAGTATCGCAAGTTCAATATAATGTCTTTAGTTGCTGTGAAAAGGTACACGGTCTCACTCTTTCCTAAACCCCCAACTCAAATATCTGTGGATCAGAGTTCAAACCCTCAGTAACTCATAACCTGTGACTTTACATTGTGCAACTCCAACTTATCAACTTCACAACGAGGTCACGTCTACACTTTCAACTTTTAGAGCAACTGGACTAAAGCGGAGTAAACGGGGACGCACCGATACCGATACTGTTCCTGGTGTCAAATATCAGGCTGATATTGGCTGGATCAGGTATCGGTTCAGACGATATCCTTTGACATAATGAGACAATTTACTGAGTCACTTCAACTGGAACGTCTCAATGTTTAAACTAATTCATACAAAGCTGTTCTGTAGTGACTTGCAGGGTCAATACTTTACATAACACAAGAGGATCAAGCTCCAATTTCAATCCTCACACTAGTATCGGTTAATATCGACACGTGCTTAAAGTATAGTATCAAGCATAGTATCGATATCGGTATCAAGAGCTGAAAAAGCAGGATCGGTGAGTCTCTAATAGTAAACTGCTGCACACGTCTCACTATTAGTCCAATCAGCCGCTGTGATTGAAAGCACACAGGCACATGACGCTCACATGGGGCATTTTCAGATAACACGTTTAACATTGTCTCATTCTGCTGCTGCTGGTTTGGAACTTTAAAACTACACTGCGGGACATGGCTCACACGGGTCATTTTAGATAATGTGCTTAATATCGTCTCATTCGTCTCGCTCGGCCACATGAGCTGCTCATTTGAAACTTTAAAACTACACTTTGGTTTATTTTTTGCATGTTTTATTTAAGTAATTTTAATCTCAAGAGCTGTGCAGAAACAACCGACATCTACAGTGTTAATAATCATGTTTTAAATGTGAAAACTTTTCCCCCAAACACATCCAGAGTTAAAATGTTTTGTTTAAAAGTTCTATATTAAGAAAAAATATATATTCTTGTGAGTTTTCAGCCATTTTATAATGTTGTTACCTCCTCAAAAACAGACCTGGAGTTGTGTTTTGTTCCTTATCCTATCCTATTATTAGTCTGTCTACATCTCCAAAGCTCAAAACACTCTGTTCCACCTTGTGATGTCATGAAGTGGTAGTTTTCAACAGTTTTACCTTTTTACCTTTTGTTCAGTAGAGATCAGCAATTCCAGAGCTGAAAGGATCCAGTTACTTGAACACATTATACCAGGTTTAAAAGCTCGGAATTACATATTTTAACTAACAAGTCCCATTTAAATCACTGTGCTACTCTGCAAGCTGCAACTTTTCTCATTTAAAGTAGTATTACGCATGCGAGGGAAAGATTTACACCAGGAATAGTTTGATTACAGACCTCAGAGTGAGTTTGTAGTGTAAAAAAAAGTCCTGGTCCTGCAGCTGTCCTCCTGTGTCCTCCGGTGTCCTCCTGAGTCCCCTCTCTGTGCACAAATCCAGCAGTTATCACGCTGCGTCCTGCACATCCACATCCCTCATCAAACTCCTCACGACGTGAACAAACTACGCGCAAACTCAGACACATGACGCGCGACGCACAACAAACAAACTAATGATTCTGTCTCTTTTCACTGATAAATTCACAAGTATCTAAAGTTTTTTTTTACCTTGAGCCGCCGATGTCACTTTTTAAGCACGTTTTTGGGATTGTTCAGCTCAGTTCAGCCGCCCCCGGATGTCAAGTGCGTCATGGGAAATGTAGTTTTTCACCGGAAAGCGACGCGTTTCAATCTGTGGTTGCTGTGGAATTATTTTTGAATGAAATAACTAAACAAACCAACAAACGATTATATAAATGAATGAATGAATGAATAAAAGGTGTAGGCATCATAAGCTCAGGCTTCTGCCTATTCCTTTTTCAGACTTTGTGCACTTTGATTTGCTTTGTCAGACAGAAATGTCTGAAACAAATAAATTATCATGATCATTATCATTATGATCATTACCATATGATCCAAGTAGAACATATGTAAAAAAAAAGAAAAAAAATTTGAGAAAAAAAAAGTTAATTATAGCATCTGTGTAATTTCTTCAAATTCCAAACAGCCTCGATGTGCATGAGGTTTATGTGCAGAAACAAACAGGCCCCATGTCTGTAAAAGTGTCTGTGTCCAAAAAAACCAAGTCTCCACCTGGATTTAACTCAGCAAATATGTCCGAGCCTCTAGGTACGAGTCAGGGCGACGTTCAGCAACTGTCTGTGCTCAGAGAATGAGAAAGGAAAGGAAGGAAAGAAGAAAGAAAGTAGAACGAAAGAAAAAAAAAAAAAAGAAAGAAAGAAAAAAAGAAAGAAAAGAAAGAAAGTAGAACAAAACAAAGAAAGAATCTGATACTACATTTATCAATAAAACATTTAAAACTTTTGAGTGTCTTGTCCTTCGTTTGTGCAGACAGACCCATGTAATGGACTAGCTACATTACACATTGCAGAAGCGACATTGAAAGTTAAAGATGCTCCAACCAAATATTTTAATTTTTTTTTTTTGGCCCGGCAGTGTATACGTCCAACAACACACCAAGTTTTATGTAGAAGAAATAATAATAATGCATTTGATTATATTGCACTTTTTTTAAACCCTCAAAGACTTTTCCGAGCACTTTTCATCAGCCCCGGGGCAGACTGATGAACATGAGGCTGCCAATTTGCGCCCTCCGACCACCACCAACACTCACGCACACATCACTTTCATAGAAGTGCCTTGCCAAAGGACACAACAACCGATGGGAACCAGCTGTCTCCCATCCTGTACCAACCAGACCGGGCCTCGCTTAGCTTCTGAGATCTGACGAGGCTTTGACAAACCACTTTTGATGGCAGCACAGCAGGTGATTATTCAAAGTGCTCTCCTCCTGCCCGAGTGGGACGTTTTACAACAGCGACACACATGTTCTCCTGTATCTCCACAGTCCCATCATGTTTAAAAACCACACCGCTCCGGATCAGCTCCCCCCTCTCCCAGAAGAGATTCACGTATCCGTCCTGAAATATGAGCTGGAGCTGCCACTTATCGCTTTAGAGAGAAATCAATACACTCTCGAAGTCGGTGTGAGAGTTAAGCAGACAGCAGTGGTTATAATGGAGAATGATGAGACGAGGCGCAGGTATTCTCCCGTCACTCCTCGTAGATAATACTGTCAGGGAAGATATCGAGACAGACAGAGACGCAGGGGCCACAACAGCTCGGATAAAGATGGTCATTTTGGTTGAATTATGTATTAGTTGACATATTGGCATCTGACTTGAGATTTGGTCGCGTTCACGTCTACAGTCGATAATTTCTACAGTCTGTAACTCAATAGAAGATAAACTGTTTTTGAAAGAAATATCCAGACTCATGACGCACAAATGTTGAGCCTTTTGTTTGGAAATGGGTCCACAAAATTGCCAGATCAGTCTTACGGCTTTTAGCACCACTTTCTGAAGCTATTCTGAAAACATAACTTTGCTTTTGTTCATATAAACTGACAGAAGAGGCTGAACTTTGCGCTGGTTTTTGTTTCATAACTGTCGTAAGGGGCAGGAAAGCTGGACCAAATGGTACAGACGTCGGGGCGGTTTAACAGTTTATTTATAAAGGTGCAAAAAGTTCACAGTAACAGTATCCAGGCAGAGACGAGGAGTGAGCGGGAGCCGGAGACACGGGAGCGGAGCCAGGGACGAGGACGAGGACCAGGTAGATCCAGGAGGCGGGAGTCGGAGCAGAGTGCAGGTAAGAGCCAAGGTCTTAGGTGTGACGAGGAGACAAAGACAGGACAATACCGGGATGACGAGGCGGGATCGGGAGCTGGGACGGTCCAGAGAGCAGGAATCTGGAGAGGAAGCAAAAATCCAATAAGTCTCGGGGGAAAAAGGTAAGTACAACATTCAAAAAGCAGAACTGGAGTAGTCACATTGACACGCGGATGATCTGGCCCCGAGTATGGCCCACATGGCCCCGCGGATGATCTGCCCCGAGTCCTGGCCCCGAGTCCTGGCCCCGAGTCCTGGCCCCGAGTCCTGGCCCCTCTTATCCACGGCAGGACTCCACTCATCTCCGGAGTCAGGCAGGTGAGGAGAACACAGGAGGCACAACAAGGACAGGAACACGTGGATCATGACAATAACCTACTGATACTGGGTGACGCTAACTAGAGGTACTGCTTTGTCTGAAGGTCTGTTACTCAACTTAGAGTTTAATGTTTGGTTTGTTTTAACACAGTCTGACCATAAAGAACTGATGAAGCTGGAAGTACAACAGGAGAGCTGCTTTGTGCTGTTTAAACAAGTCCCCCTCGAACAACATTACAGTCACAAGCTAGCTAGCGTTAGCCAACAGTTTTTCAGTCAATCTCAGCTTTTTGTGTAAAATCAAACTCCTAAACAGGACCATAAATGCTCAGACTGATCACAGGCTCCAGAAAATGTGCTGTTTCAAAACTCAAGAGAAAACACAAAATGGATTAGTGTTGTCAACAGTATAAAAGTTTTTTTTTGCTGTGTTTGCAAATGTGTGCACTGTGTTTCTATGGTAACCGCTGAACATTCCACCATAGACATCCATGAAGAACACCCTCAGTGTGATGCCACTGCACAGTATCAATTCAAAACAACATAGTAGAATAAGCAGTAGCAGAAATAGTAGTAGTAGTAGTTGCAGTAGAACGTAATAGTAGCAGTAGTAGCATTAGCAGTAGAAGTAGTAGTAGTAGTAGGAGCAGAAGCAGTAGCAGCAGTAGCAGTGGTAGCAGTAGTAGTAGCAGTTGCAGTAGCAGCAGTAGCAGTAGCAGCAGTAGCAGTAGTAGTAGTAGTAGTAGCAGTAGTGACAGCAGCAGTAGCAGTAGCAGTGGTTGTTGTTGTAGTTGTAGTAGTAGCAGTAGTAGCAGTTGTAGTAGTAGCATTGGTAACAGCAGCAGCAGCAGCAGTAGCAGTTGTAGTTGTAGTAGCAGCAGTAGCAGTAGCAGTAGTAGCAGTTGTAGTAGTAACAGCAACAGCAGCAGTAGCAGTAGTAGTAGTAGTAGTAACAGCAGCAGTAGTAGTAGCAGTAGTAGTACAAGTAGCAGTAGCAGTAGCAGTAGTAGTACTAAGAACCATTTACAAAAGGTCACAAAGCTTCTTGTTTCTTGAAGCGTGGCACCAGTTTCAGGGGCGTCTGTATTTATGACAAACCAACATAGAAAAAACACATTAAACCATTTGCCCAAAATCGACGGCGACACACGACACGACCAGAACAGGTCCACGGGCCACAGGTTGAACAACACTGTGATTAAAGTAGAGCAACGAAAAACAACAGCAGTGTCTCTCAAACTGAAAACACTCTGTTACACCTTGTGATGTCATCATGTGGTAATACAGGAAGTGCTCCACTGTGTTTTTAAACACCACACACCTTCACTAGAATAAGTCACTTTTGTGTAATATATGACCTTTAAAACACCACCACAGTTTTATCAATATTGCCTTTTTGTTGAATAAATAAGTCCTTCAACTTCACATTTGGTGTTTTAAAAGTCTTCACGCAGAGGCAGTTCGGGGCTGTTGAGAAGTTCTTGTCCCGCTGGAGAGTGGCGCAGGGCGAACAGCGTGATCCCAGATTTATAGGCGGCTGGAATGGTGATGTGCGACGTTAACTCTGGTCCCTGCTCTTCCACCATCCGCTTCACTTGACCTGGAATCAGATGGAATATATCGAGTATGTAGTTTGAAGTAAGCTAAAGGTTTGATTTGTATTACAGTGGCTTTTAAACTCTCTGTATGTCTTATGTGAGTACTGTGCGGAGGATATTTATAGCTATGTAATCAGTTTTATAATAAAGTGAAGTCTATATCTCTATTTTAATTATACACCAACTATATTTTGTTATGTGTGACAGAAATCCTCCCATCTACTGGAGAAAGTGCAGAAACCAGGGAGCGGATAACGTCCATATTCTGTAGAACTGCCCACGGTTTAAGCAACACTGGACTGACATTCAGAGAACAATGCAGGACAGATTCAAATGTAAAAACGGTTTTCTTGGGATGTGAACCCAAGTGCCTCTTTAGTGCCTTTTGGTTGAAATGGTTATCATAGGAAAGACCAAGTTTGACGACATGTTGGGAAATGACACTAGATATTTATAAAATAGAAGAGATGACAGTGTTTGTAAATTGTGTCTTGTTGGGAAAAGTGGGTTAAATATGCAAATCTAAAAAAGCCCAATTTTATTTAAGTGTGTAAGTAAGTCGATGAATGATGTACAGCAGGGGTGTCCAAACTTTTTGCAGTAAGGGACCACATACTGAAACATATTTGAAGCGGTGGGCCGATACAGGGAGTCAAACTGTGCATTTAACACAGGTTTTATAGAGACGTTGTACCTTTAATAAGACTTGGAAGATTATTTTTAGGTCTGTGTCACAGTGCAATGTGATGTTATTCAGGTTACAGAGGTAGAATCTCTTCATTTTGTAGTAAAAATATTTCCTGATCATTTGGGCCAGTTTAGGAGGAGGCATGAGGGCCAACAAAAATTGGTCTGAGAGCTGCATTTGGCCCCCGAGCCGTAGTTTGGACATGCCTGATCTACAGTTTGTGGTTGCTCCATTTTGTTCCATTTGTTTTGTGTTTTGTGTGGAAATGATGGGAATGGGTGTTAAATGTTCCCACCATTGTAAAATATAAAAATTTATAAATAAAGAATTAAAATATTTAGTTATGTAGATCACCAAACGTATTTTTTGGTGGAATTCAAACTGAACATGTGCGTTTGTGTCTCATTCTCCACATGTGAAGTCTAGTGTTGTACTTATAACACAGGAAAATAAGAGACAAGTGTGTGTGATACCAAGGTTCTGCCAAGTAGGTAAGATTTTTTTTTAAATGTGTGGGGGTTTGGTGGTCTTTTTGAACAAAATAGGTGTAATTTCCTGCATTTTAATGAGTTTCAGATGAGTATTTTTAAACCCAACCGCTCTAATATGTGGCATTAATAGTGTCTATTATTTTGATGTCCAATAATACAGCAAAAGCAAAGTGTGGAGACATTTTCAAGGACAATATATATATTTTACAGGACATTTAGCCCTTTTTTTTAATGTAGTTTCCATGTCTGAAAAACAGGCCAATTGTTTCCCAGGTTTCCCAGAATCTCCAGGACACATTGGAACCCTGGAAACGTCTTGATACTCATCTTACTGGTGGGAAAAGTTTCGAAGGTACTCATCTGGACAGTGTTTATGAAATGGAGACGACGTGATTGCCACCCGGAAGTCATTTTCAATTTGAAGCTACTGGACTGGGAGGCTACAAATGTACACTGCCCTGAGCGAGAGTTGCT
Source organism: Periophthalmus modestus (assembly GCA_019594935.1). Lineage (NCBI taxonomy): Eukaryota > Metazoa > Chordata > Actinopteri > Gobiiformes > Gobiidae > Periophthalmus > Periophthalmus modestus. Next base: position 16,031,266 of record JAIEZT010000198.1, on the reverse strand, counting down.
TTATAATCGGCTGTTACACTGCGGAGTGAAGGAACTGAACCAGAGCTAATGTAAAGGCAGTTTTAGCTCAGTCTTGTGAAGGTGGATGGAAAAATATGGAGAATAAAAGCAATTCTAGCTCCACATATGTTTTACTTAGGATTACAGAGCTATTAGTGTCGTCAACAGTATAAAAAATCAGATACTCATCGATACTAAAACTAGTATTGAAGCTAGATACTCTTTGAAACAGGTATCAATACTATAAAAGTCACATTCACAGGACAGAAATGAACCTTTCCTGAACATCTTTAGAATGATTTTGAGCTGAATCAGAACAAGTATAAGACACACAGACGAGTACACACCATGGACCACTATGAACCCAAAATGGGTTTAATCCTGGTTTAGTTCTGGTTTAGTCCTGGTTTAGTCCTGGTTTAAACCTGGTTTAATCCTGGTTTAATCCTGGTTTAATCCTGGTTTAGTCCTGGTTTAGTCCTGGTTTAGTCCTGGTTTAGTCCTGGTTTAAACCTGGTTTAAACCTGGTTTAATCCTGGTTTAATCCTGGTTAAGTCCTGGTTAAGTCCTGGTTTAGTCCTGGTTTAGTTTTGGTTTAAACCTGGTTTAAACCTGGTTTAATCCTGGTTAAGTCCTGGTTAAGTCCTGGTTAAGTCCTGGTTTAGTCCTGGTTTAGTCCTGGTTTAAACCTGGTTTAAACCTGGTTTAATCCTGGTTTAGTCCTGGTTTAGTCCTGGTTTAGACCTGGTTTGGACCTGGTTTAGACCTGGTTTAGTCCCAGTTTAGTCCTAGTTTAGTCCTAGTTTAGTCCTGGTTTAGACCTTGTTTAGACTTGGTTTAGATCAGGTTTAGACCTCATTTCAACCTGGTTTAGACCTGGTTTAGTCCTAGTTTAGACCTGGTTTAGTCCTGGTTTAGTCCTGGTTTAGACCTGGTTTAGACCTGGTTTAGTTTAGTATAAAACACAGACTCGTATACACCCATGGACCACTATGAACCTACAGATATAAGGTCACATGAGAATATATAAAAAATACTATTTAATGTTGAAAATCACATTCTATTGTCTAAAGAAAGAGTGTTTTTATTATCATCGTGGTAACAGAATCATGATAAAAGACAAAATATAATGATTTGACATAATACGGGCCCAAAGTAGTGACATACCTTCCACGTCCAGAGCCTCCCAGCGCGGGTCGGACTGGTTTTCGGACAGGGCTGATAAGGAGCAGTCTGGAGTTAGCCGCCGTATGACGTCTTCTCTACGAACCAGCAGAACCGACTCACTGCACAGACGCTCACGGACCTCTGATTCACTCACTGTAACAGAAACAATAGAGGAGATGATGGGGGTGGCTATGTGCATCTAAAATTATAAAAAATAAATGGTAACTGGTCCCATTTTTATACAGCTCTATACAAGAATACATAAGAAAAGAACAATAAAACACTAAGATATCCGGTCTAGCTACTATTAAATTCCAGTTTGGCTCGATATAACTAAAAAAGCTCCATTCTCTGACATGTTTCACTTGAGGAAACATTGGCTGTGTTACATGCACACACACAATGGGATTATTTTCACATTTCTGCTGTTAAAAGATTATTAAAATGACACATAAACAGCAAAATCCTCTGTTTTATTTCCGATCGTGGCCTCTCTTATTTTGCCGTTTGCACATCATTTAAATAATAATTCGATTCTGGTGTGTATGTAACCGCAGCCAGTGTCATACACCAACAACACGCAGTTTGCAAAATGAGTGAAACTTTTATATTCAACTATTAAGTCTAAAAATCACACTAAAAATGTTCCAAAGTTTTTAAAGGGCTCGTTTTCGGATTTGTGTTATAATGTTGTTTCCTCATCACAAACAAACCTGGAGCTGTGTTTGTTTCATTCACATGTTTAACACACAAACTGCAGATTTAGGCTAAGTTCTTCTCTGTTCCACCTTGTGATGTCATCATGTGGTAATACAGGAAGTACTCCACTGTTTTTAAAGTCAGTTTTGACCTGGTTTAGTCCTGGTTTAGTCCTGGTTTAGTCCGTGTTTAATACTGGTTAGTCCTGGTTTAGTCCTGGTTTAGTTCTGCTTTAGTCCTGCTTTAGTCCTGCTTTAGTCCTGCTTTAGTCCTGCTTTAGTCCTGCTTTAGTCCTACTTTAGTCCTGCTTTAGTCCTGGTTTAGTCCTGGTTTAGTCCTGGTTTCGATCAGGTTTCGATCAGGTTTCGATCAGGTTTCGATCAGGTTTTGACCTGGTTTAGTCCTGAATTAGAGCTGGTTTAGTCCTGGTTTAGTCCTGGTTAAGTCCTGGTTTAGTCCTGGTTTAGTCCTGGTTTAGTCCTGAATTAGAGCTGGTTTAGTCCTGCTTTAGTCCTGCTTTAGTCCTGGTTTAGTCCTGGTTTAGTCCTGGTTTAGTCCTTGTTTCGATCAGGTTTCGATCAGGTTTCGACCTGGTTTAGTCCTGAATTAGAGCTGGTTAAGTCCTGGTTTAGTCCTGGTTTCGACTAGGTTTCGACTTGGTTTCGACTTGGTTTCGACTTGGTTTCGACCTGATTTAGTCCTGGATTAGTCCTGGACTAGATAGATAGATAAATACTTTATTAATCCCCAGACCAGAAAAATTCATTTGTCCAGCAGCAAAAATAAATACAGAGACATAACATTAATTGGATTAGTCCTGGCTTGGACCTGGTTTAGTCCTGGTTTAGTCCTGGCTTAGACCTGGCTTAGTCCAGGTTTAGTCCAGGTTTAGTCCAGGTTTAGTCCAGGTTTAGTCCTGGTTTGGACCTGGCTTGGTCCTGGTTTAGTCCTGGTTTAGTCCTGGTTTAGTCCTGGTTTAGTCCTGGTTTAGTCCTGGTTTAGTCCTGGTTTAGTCCTGGTTTAGAAAGGTCTGTTTTTGAGAAAGTAACATTATAACATGGCTTAAAGCTCACAGGAGTATTTTTTTGTAATACAGGACCTTTAAAGAAATAACACATATATATAAGAACTAGTTAAAGTCAAGAATCTGTGTCCCAACTGAACGACCCACTTCCCACGACATTACACCGTCACTATGTAAAACCGCATGTGCCCGGACTTGCCCACATCCAAAGGGTTGGTCATGAAAACCGCATTCCTCATGACTCCGAATATGAGCTGATGGTGCCAGGCGTCGGGTACCTCCTCCCCCTTCGGCACGGCCCTCTGCATGTTCATGGTTGCTACGGGAACGGCTCCTCTCCGGACCCAGTGGGCGAGCCATCTGACCAGGGACACGCGGCGGGGAGGGTGGAGGTGGAAGAAGCGGCCGGTCACTTCACCCGCGCTGGCCTCCTCTGCGCCGGAGATCAGCTGGGCATGTGTGGCGCCTACAGAGGGATGGAAGAACGCGGAACATCACTAACAAATGAGAAAAGTCACAATCACAGGACAGAAATGAACCTTTCCTGAATATCTTTAGAATGAGCTTGAGCTGTATTTTTCACAAGTATACGACACATAGACGAGTGAACACCCATGGACGACTATGAACCTACTGGACACTGAGGGATTACACAGATATAAGGCCACATGGGAATAGAAACTTTCTGTACCAGTACTACTATTTACTGTGGAAAATCACATTCTGTTGTCTAAAGAAAGAGTGTTTTTTTTTATCATGGTGGTACTGGAATCGGTATTGAGTATTGAGTTTATTTCTTAGTATCGAAATCAAGTTTGACATTTTAGTATCATGACAACATGAGCTAACAGTAGCTCTCCTGGCGCGTTTGCCACTGATCCTAAGGTTAGAGGGTTCGAATCCCACTCTCGACATAAACAACCTGGTTTAGTCCTGGTTTAGTCCTGGTTTAAGACCTGATTTAGACCTGGTTTAGTCCTGGTTTAGTCCTGGTTTAGTCCTGGTGTAGACCTGGTTTAGACCTGCTTTAGACCTGCTTTAGACCTGCTTTAGACCTGCTTTAGACCTGGTGTAGACCTGGTGTAGACCTGGTGTAGACCTGGTTTAGACCTGGTTTAGACCTGGTTTAGACCTGGTTTAGACCTGGTTTAGACCTGGTTTAGACCTGGTTAAGACCTGGTTAAGACCTGGTTTAGACCTGGTTTAGACCTGGTTAAGACCTGGTTTAGACCTGGTTTAGACCTGGTTTAGACCTGGTTTAGACCTGGTTTAGACCTGGTTTAGACCTGGTTAAGACCTGGTTAAGACCTGGTTTAGATCTGGTTTAGACCTGGTTTAGACCTGGTTTAGACCTGGTTTAGACCTGGTTTAGACCTGGTTAAGTCTTCGTTTAGACCTGGTTTAAACCAGATTGGTCAGAAATAGGGACACCTGGGTCATTTCTTGTATAAAACTGGGACAAATCAAAGGTTTTGTATAAATCTGCTTCAACAGGCGACACAGGGCTCAAAACTGGGACTGTCCGAGGTCCATGGGGGACGTCTGGTCTGGTCAGGTCACCCTAGATTAAAGAGCTCTCAGTACTTTTCAAACGCAGCCTCCTTACTCTTCATCACTGGCTCTATTTGCCATATTCTAATTATATACTGTAAGCAAAATGTACTGTTGAAATGTAAACGCAGCTTTTTAAAACAGCCGTGTCATTACTCACTCGTCAGCGGAGATATCGTGTTTATCATCATTAGTAAAGTTGTCCATGATCTGAATTACATCGCTCTAATTAAAAGAGATGTCACCTTGACGACACAAACGCCTGCCTTTGGTGACGCCGCCGCCGTAATTACACACAAATAAACAAGCAGAGATTTGCAGCCTTAAGCGTTCATTATTATTCATGCCATTTCCCTGTTTATTTTTACATCTCCTTATGACAGCGCCACATTATCCTCACACAACACGGCTCAAGCTGTTAATATGAGAAGTGCCTCGTGTGTCGTTTTCAAAGATTAATGTTAGCAAGAATTAATAATTAGCTTAATAACGGTGGAACGGGTAGTTAGCACGAGCGGTTCAGATCATGTGAAAATGAGGTGTTTGTGATGTTTACTCGGAATGAATACAGAAAACGTGTTAATCATGTGATAAAAATATTAAAACGAGATTACAGCGAACTTCATATACAAAACTTCAGCTTTAAGCCATGTTAGAACGTTGTTACCTCATCGAAAACATACCTGGAGTTGTGTTTTTTGTTTAAGTTCACATGTTTAAGTTCACATCTCCAAAGCTCAAAATGCTCTGTTCCACCTTGTGATGTCATGTAGTGGTAGTTTTCAAGTTAACAGCTCCATTTTACCTTTAGTTTAGTAGAAATAGGCAATTCCACGGCTGAAATGACCCAAATGATTCTAGTGAAGGTGGTCGAAACCAGGCCGAAACCAGGTCAAAACCAGGTCGAAACCTGGTCTAAACCTGGACTAAACCTGGACTAAACCTGGACTAAACCTGGACTAAACCTGGACTAAACCTGGACTAAACCAGGACTGAACCAGGACTGAACCAGGACTGAACAGGATCTAAGCCAGAACTAAACCAGGACTAAACCAGGACTAAACCTGGACTAAATCTGGACTAAATCTGGACTAAACCAGGACTAAACTAGGAGTAAACCTGGACTAAACCAGGTCGAAACCTGATCAAAACCAGGACTAAACCAGGTTTAATCCAGGACTAAACCGGGTCTAAACCAGGTCTAAACCAGGACTAAACCAGGTCTAAACCAGGTCTAAACCAGGTCTAAACCAGGTCTAAACCAGGTCTAAACCAGGTCTAATCCTGGCCTAATCCAGGACTAAACCGGGTCTAATCCAAGTCAAAACCTGATCGAAACCAGGACTAAACCAGGTCAAAACCAGGAAGTGCTCCATTGAGTTTAAAAACACAGTGGAGCACTTCCTGTATTACCACATGATGACATCACAAGGTGGAACAGAGAAGAACTCAGCCTAAATCTGCAGTTTCTGTGTTAAACATGTGAATGAAACAAAACACAGCTCCAGGTCTGTTTGTGATGATGAAATAACATTATAGGGGGAAAGAGTAGTTGGCACGAACACCTCATGTGGGTGACAGTCTCTCGGTGTAAAGCATAGACCAAACATGAACCTGCTCTTGTTCATCACTGGAACTTGCTCTAAATAAAAATATTTTTCAGAAACGGCAAACGGATTCAGTGAAATCATAAAACTTTTCAGAATGTAAAAAAAAAAATCAAAAATGGGAACAAAATGTATGCAGTGTCCAGCAATAATCTGACCAGAACTGAAGAAGCAGCCAAACATCTTCATTCTAAAACTTTTTTGACTCACTTTTGACTTTTTTTGACTCACTTTGGACTTTTTTGACTCACTTTTGACTTTTTTTCGACTCACTTTTTTGACTCACTTTTGGCTTTTTTTGACTCACTTTTGACTTTTTTGACTCACTTTTGGCTTTTACGATGGATCAGACCTGGATGACTGAAGGATCACACAGACATCTTTCATTTGGTGGTATTCAGAGTTAAGTTACTTTTCTAAAATCAGAGGAACACACTGGTGCAGTTGACCCCACGGTTTTGCCCAGTGTCTGTGTGCTCTGGTGTGTGAATGTGTGAGTTTTTCCTTGACGTAAAGCACTTTGAGTGACTTGAAGGTAAGAAAAGTGCTGTATAAAATATGACCTTTTACCGTTTATCGTGTTGTCTGTCTTTTGTTTGTGGACGTAGATAAGATTGTGCAAATGTTTGTCGCCTTCCAAAGAGAGTGTTTATTTGATATACGAGATAAAACTTGAAAATAGAAATAAAGTCGTCCCAAGACAACTTTTGGAAATTGTGCCGAATTTAAAACTTTAGCCTTTAGCTTATCTTCAATTATCACATTGAGAAACTTTACGGTCCTAGATTATACTTCGTTTCCTCGTCACAAACCCTGCATATTTAGGTTCTTGTGATGTCATGCTTTATACAGGAAGTGCTCCAGCGTGTTTCTAAACTCCACACACCTTCACTAGAATCAATTGGATGATTTCAGACCTGGAATTACCAATCTCGTAGTACTGTGTAGTAGTAGTACCCCATAATACTACACTCCCTCTTCTCTCAAAGCCGCTCAACGACATTCGAGCTGATAAAATATTAACGCACACAGCTCCCATAAGCGCCGATACCTTTAACATGGCTCACTTTTATTCCAGGTACCACTGATGAGGAGATAGACTATAACTCCTAGTGTGAATGAGATGGGAGAGTGTCTTGTATGGAGCTATAAAACCTGGCTGAGTCTGCCTCCGCTCGCTGCGTGACAGCTGACTGCTCCGCCACGCGCACACAAACCCACAAAGAACCCACTCGAATTAGACAAAGAGTTTTATGCCTCTCAAAGGAGACGCCATAATTGACTTTTTCAGCTCGGTTACACCATTTTTATATCGACTTCGCAGACAGTTAGTTCAGGCTGTCATCCAAGTGCGAGAACGAGGGCACTTCTGACTCTGTGGATTCAAACAAGAACAAGTTTGAACTGAACAGGAAATATTTATTTTTTTCTCTATTATAAATTACAATCTGTGTGTTTCTATATGTATGTATATGTATGTATATGTGTGTATATGTGTATATATGTATATATGGGTATATGTATATATGTGTATATGTATGTGGGTATCAGACAGTTATAGGCTTCAGGGAGTGTGCAGTGTCCTTTGGCACTTTAGGCAGAAAAGGCCCCAGGGAATGTGCAATACTATGTGCAATACTCACCTCTACACTTTAGGCCCCAGAGAATGTGCAAAATATGCTAATTATGGGAAGCCAGTGCAATATTATCAAATGTTGAATGGCTGTTTTTCTGATGAACTGTATTAACTGTCCACTGTGTGTGTGCTGTATGTTATAATGTTATATGGGTTTTTATATGTAGCATGAGTTCCCTTGTCCCAAGACAAATTTCTCCTAAGAGAGACAATAAAGGCTTATCTAATCTAATCTAATCTAATCTAATCTAATCTAATCTAATCTAATCTAATCTATTGCCATTCTGTTTGCACTGTATTCCCTACTGCACATGTGTCAAACTCAAGGCCCGTGGGCCAAATGTGCCCGCCACGTCATTTATGTGGACTGCGACAAAGTAAATTAAAAGGTATGACTGTCTAAAAATATCAGTTTATCAGGAGATACACAGTTACACAGCCATTTTTTCATATCAATGCAAATCCATATCCAATATTTGTAACTTGAGAAAGTAATAAATATACAAACGGTTAATTAACAAGATTAAAAATTTGTTACATTTATCTCACCATTATATCTGACCCTTTGAGAGCAACCATTTTGTTGATGTGGCCCTCTGTGAAAATAAGTTTGACGCCCCTGCCCTACTGCCACTATGAGACGATTTGGAAATTTGGCCAAAATAACTGTGATTAACACTGATATCATGATAATTATCAAAGTTGCTGCCAGTTCCATATTAAAATAACTGTTATATTCATTCATATTTATTTATATAGCACATTTAAAACAACTTCAGCTGAAAAAAACATACAAATAGCATGATCCATAGAGTTATCCTGTGTAGCTCTTGTTAAATACCAGGGGGAAGAGGTGGGTTTTCAGTGTAATCTTAAACTGCATTAAAGCCTGAGAGGATCTATAGTATTGCACTTTGTTATCAGTGAAAACAAAAAGGATCTAGCAGGAGAACATTACGAATGAGCAGGGCCATCAGCAGATATTAGGGGACCCGGGTTAATAAGCCCTACAAGACCCTGGGGCCTGGGACAACAGACCCTTTTGTCCCCTGTCGACTCCCCTGTGGTTAAGCAGCTTTTTTCTGCACATCCTGGTGATATAATGATGATTATCTCTGTTGGCAATTATCAAGACTATTTCAAATGTCCCACGAGCGATTATTGTGCCCTCTTTTATCAGGATAAAGTAGTAGTTGGAATATCTGTAATCAAATCTAAACATAAGCGTCACTTTTAACGCTTTTGGGCAGGCCTAGGAGATCCTAATAATCCAAAATCTTATCAAATTAAGACAAAACTCTCAATTAGTCTTGTCATGATAATATATTTTGCAGTTCGATATATCATTGAAGCAAATATAGATGATAAACGATAATATAAAACTCATCTATGCCACTGACACAACAACACGAGCAAATTTAAACACAAAAACTAAACTAAATCTACAATATTGTTAAAAAAACATGAGCTGCAATAAAAAAACTGCAGAATGAAACACTTTAGTACTTCGTTTGCATCTGTAATGAGTCCTAGAAGCTATTAATTCAACCTTTTACGAAATAAATCTTATATATAGCCAAAAATAACCACCTATTTCCCAGTAGTGTGAAGAACATGTACACACGAGAAATATCGACCCTAAAAAATATAGTTCCAACTTTCATTTACTGAACGATGAGTGGATATAGTGATTATCGTGAGAGGTCTAACCCTAGTATTACCACTCTTATTGTACAAAAAGCGTGTAGTAGACATAGACTTGGACATAGGCACTTTAGGGAGCGTCTTTGTAAATACAGAGGTTTACAGAGGCAATAAGATATCACTTCTGACCTGGATAAAATATTAAATTCGTCTTATCTTATTACAAAAACATAGACTACATCCTTAACCATTTCCCCAACGTGGAGCTCTCTGCCTCCCTGCCTCCGAGAGCATCTCCCTGGCGTTCTGAAAATGCGAGGTAGGTCTAATGCCTTGGCAGAGGTCCATTTAGTATTGACGGTAAATACTAATCTAACTAGAGAAACAAATAAGCAGTGTTTGTGGGATACTCAGTGACAAAAGCATTTAACCTGAACTGAATCAGAGCTAACACTAATCTTTATGAGTTGACGGCTAAATTCTTGACACATTTTAATAGATTCAGTTGAATTTTTATAGAGCGATGTAACAGTTTTGATGGTTCTCCAGTAAAGTAGATAAAACTCTGAGTTAAAGAGGAGGTATTTTACTTCTGCTAACACAACATATTTACATCACCATGTTTCCTTTTGTTGTTTCTAAAGTGCTACATTCACCCAAAACAGCAAATTAACATGTTATAAGTCTCATTTTGGACGCTCTGACTCCCCTCCCACTTTGCTCTCTGCGCTAAGTCACTCCCCCTTCAGAGCGTTATCACAACATGATCAGCCCGAATGAAACTACTACACGTCACATCAGGTTTGTGAAGCTGTACTGTACAGTTATAGTAGAACATATGTAGGCTTGTAGGCGGAGACTTGTACAGAATCTTACCACTAACCGTAGGACTCGGGTGAGATCACTAAATTACTCAAAAAAAACATGGATAACATCTAAAACCTTCAGGGATGTTTTTGGTGAGAGAACAATGTTATAACATGGTAGAAAGCTATAAAAAAAATAATAAAATAAAAATGTATTTTGCATAATACTATAATACCCCCCTCTTTAATGATACAACAGGTAATATTACAGTGTATAAGACGTTTAAAAAGTCAAATAAATTAAATGGAAAACACATTTTTATACAACACATTTATACACACAGACACTGGGGGGTCGATAAACAATAATATCGTTTATCGTGATAAAAAAAAGTTGACAATAATCGTTTGTGGCACTTTTTATATAATCACGATAATTGCCAACAAAGATAATCGTCATTGTGTCACCAGAATGTGCAGAAAAAAACGACTTCTCCCTGATGATCTCCTCTAGAACCGCGTTGTTTTCACTTTAACATTTGCTTAAATATGGAACCTATTCAAAATATAATTATTCATATCCATATTTTTAACTGTCAGCAACAATAATTATCATGATATAATCGTTAATCTGAGCTGCTGTGGCCCCTCTGTGCTGCACTGGCTGTACCTGCTTCGCTCCTGGACAGTAGGTAGTCCGGCAGTGGAGCCTCAGTCCTCCTCAGTCTGGTCTGCACACATCGCTCCACCTGCTCTGGAGACACTTCGATCCCCAGAGCTTTGAGCACGTCCACTACAGCTGTGGCCCCACACGCAGACGCCCCGATCTGCAGCGTCTGCCTCTCCACGGCCTCCTGGAGGGTCCACAGCATGGCGCCCTCTGCTTGCACCTCCTCATGCTCTCCTGGGAAGGCCTCCATTAGGAACAAGCACCTGAAGAACAGCAGGGGAGAAGGTGGTAATAAAAAATGTGTTATTGCTCTTATTGCTCTCGTGGTTAAGTGCAAATCCGATTCCTTTCAATGGAGAATTTGGGAAAAGTTTTGGTGCTAAAATATTATATAAAGTAGGTTTGTTTGTGTCAAATGTTCAATGTTTCATGTGAAACAACAAGTCAATTCTTTGGGAAGCTTTAAAACGGCTCTGTAAAACTTATTTCCGTCAAGATCAGCAGCTCCATAAAAAAATTATACAACCCAAATGATGGTATGATGGTAACTACAAGAATAAGGTGAATATCAAAATGTGTTCCTTTTCTTTAGTTCGACCTGGTTTAGAACAGGTTTGGTAATGTAAAAGTCTGAGCTTAAGGGTGTAATATGTAACTTTTCTGATGTCTGCTTGTATCCATTGTAATTTCTTGGTCTGGGATGTTCCAAAGTTAATTTAATGTACTTTTATTGGTCAAAAATACCTTAAAAACATGCATTCTTACAGTGGGTTAGCCTCTCCACAGATCTGAACTGTAGCTGGCCTGGTGGCGTCACGTCCTAGTCTCCATGGAGATACAGATGTTTAATGCCGTAGGTGGAACAGTCTGGAGTATAGACAAAAGTGTAACATGTCCATGGAGACAAGCAGGTGGTGGACTCTTCACCAGAAATGTTACATAGAGCTTCTTTAATTCTGTTTTAGTCCTGATTTGCCAGTTTGGTCATTGGTTTGCAACTGGTTAATGACCCGGTTGTTCAAATATGTTAAGTCCTATAGTTTTTAGTCCTAGTTTAGTTCAAGTTTAGTCTGATTTGTGCAGAGAATAACTGATTATTCTACTTAAATGACTACAAATAATGTTTAAAGGGCCCATATTAAGCTATTTTCTGAACTTTCCTCATCACAAACAGACCTGGAGTTGTATTTTGTTTCATTTGCACATGTTTAACACACAAAACCTGCAGATTTAGGTTGAGTTCTTCCAAAACAGAAAACACTTCATGACATCACAAGGTGGATTTTGAGCATTTTGAGCTGTGGAGATGTAGAGGACTAATAATAAAGGGTCACTCAAACATGCGTGAATCAAACAAAACACAACTCCAGGTTTGTTTTTGAGGAGGTAACAGTATTATAACACGACTTAAACATCACAAGAGTCTATTTTGTGTAATACTGGCTCTTTAACTAGACTTAAATGCTGCCTACTGCTCTAATTATTTGCATTAGCACATACACTCTGTTCAAGTGATAAGACTAGCAAAGAAACTACACAATTTTCCATGAGAATTGATCAAATAAAGTGAAAATAAAGCTAAAATCGCATATTTGTTAGCTCTTTGCTCACCATTCCCATGTAAACAGAGCAGAGGGTCCGTACTGCGCATGCTCAGTCCGCACGCGCTCTCCTGCTCGTGGTTGTTGTGACAGTTGTACACGGATCCGATACAGTGATCACCACCCCCTGCTGGCCAGAGCGCGCTAATGGCACACGGGTCATTACACACAAGCTGCTCTGCGTTCTGTGAGGAGGAGAGTACACAAGTCATCACAAACATGGACTTTAGAGAGTTTTTATGCGGTAGTTTATTGTATTTTTTGTAATTTTTTCAATTTTTCAATACATGTGACAGCCAGGGTACGGACTATATAAAAAAATCAATGAAAAATAAACAAATAAATACATTTTAAAAAAATAATAAATATCTATCTAATCTATCTATCTATCACTATCTACTATATATATATATATATATATATATATATATATATATATATATATATTAAATAAATAACACGTGATAACCAGGGTATATATAAATAAATGAATGAAAATAAATAAATAAACACAAACATAAATATACATACATAAACACACACACAGCCAGAGTAAAGACTAAAAATAAATGAATGAAAATAAAATAAATTTAAAAATGTACACGTAATAGCCAGGGTAAAGACTACATAAATAAATGAATGAATGAAAAATAAATCAATAAAAAATATATATATTAAAAAATAAATTAAATCATAATAAATAACATGTGACAGCCAGGGTAAAGACTATTTAAATGAATGAATGAAAATAAAATAAATACAAACAATAAATAAATAAATAAATAAATAATGCGTGACAGCCAGGGTAAAGACTACTTAAATAAATGAATGAAAATAAAATTTAAAAAAATGTATACATAATAGCCAGGGTAAAGACTATATAAATAAATAAATGAAAATAAATACATTTAAAATAAGTAAATAAATAAAATTAACTACATGGGAGAAGAGGGGTATTTTTTATTTATATGTGTGTGTACATATATACATACACATACACACACACACACACACATATACACACATACATATACACACACACACATATATACATATATAAAATTATTTTTTTTCCTCCTTCAAGGCACTCAAAGTGCTTTATATCAAGGAACCGCTCACACATTCACACACCACTGTACACAGACACTGGGGTCGAGGTGGCTTAAGTGTCTTGCCCAAGGACACCTGTCATGTTTATTATACTTAACAAATATTTGACATTTTTACATAAGTAAGTCTGTAAACACACAACACACAACAACATTCAAACAATAAGCAAACAGTGGTTGTGTATTTAGAATCACACAAAATGAACAGTCACAGGTTCAGTTATTCTGGTCTTCCAAGCAGAATACAAGATTTCCATTTCTCCCATGTCTTGTCAAATTTGTCCATTTGAAGTCTGGTGTGCATTGTAATCCGCTCCATGATCCCAAAGACTGAGTTCACCAGGTTGTGCCCATCGTCCAGGGTCGGCTCAACAAACCAAACAAACGTCCCATCTGCATGTGTCCACAGAATATATGTCCAAACAATAATTTGCCCCAATTTAAAGACACTTGACATGAAATATTACTCTCAACTCTGATGAAGATTATTACATTGTAGCTGTTTTCACTGATGAAGTACATTTTTCCTTCTTTTTTTCCCATTTTATTTATTTCGAGCACATGTAGGTACACTTAAAGTAATTAACATTACACAAACTTGTTCCCATATGAGCTCGAAAAGGAGTGGGAAGAAGAAAACATATTAAATCCCACCCCCGTCTTCCATTAAGACATAAACTAAATGCTTTGTTTAATCTTCCTGTTCAACACTATCACAGCTTTTTAAACATGGAGCTCATTCATAATATTGAAGTTATAATTATTAATATCAATAACAATTTTAATAATTATCGTGATATAACCGTTAATCGCAGTTATTTTGGCCATGATAATGTCTCTCTGGTCCCATGATGCTTCCTCCTCATTTAGAGCTGAGAGCGCTGCAGTTCCGCGCGTGTCCAGCAGGTGTCAGTGTTGCTGCAGCAGAGCGCTGTTCTACACAGTCTGTGTACGAGGCCTGAGGCGCGCGGGACGTCACTGCTGCTGCACGTGCCTCTGCGGGGACACGAGCGCACATACGGGGACTTTATCCACTTTTTACACTAATACAACTCAAGATTCAGAAATGAGGTTTGTAAATGGAGACTTAATGTGGCGTCTGTTTCAGGCTTTGTCACTTTAAATGACTTTTAAATAATGTTTTTCCTCAGAAGTGCACAGATCACATCAGTAAATGACAGTGTTTGAGAATTAAGTCCTGTTTTATTTCTTCTTCGTCAAATGTCCTGTTGTATGACTTTCATTAAAAAATAAATACATAAATAAATACAATATATAAATACAAAATAATTAATACATTAAAATAAAAAAATAAAAAAAAACCCAAAAAAGTGTAGAGTGAGTGTCTTGTGTCAGAGACAGTTCATAAAGGTTCTGGCCTAAAGAGAAGCATGTTCACATTATTTCATAAAATCACAACTTTATCTCTACTTTAAATCTATAAAAGACACAAACAGATATAAACATGCTGTGATCCAAAGAGTTTAATTTAAAAAGACAGTTAAACACAAAAGAGTTGGAGTTAAGGGTTTAAGCTACAGGTCAAAAAATAATGATCATATTTTTGTTAAATAAAACTTTTCTGAAAAACTTTGATCACGCGTCAGTTTGATGTGATATTTCCTCATTTTAAAAAATCCCTTTGTAATTGTTAAAAAAAGATTCTTTAAGATGAGACAGTCACATAATTATTAAACATCTATTCAAACTTTTTAACATGGTAAATGTGTCCAGCAGGGGGCAGGAGAGGTCACATCACAGGGCAGGTTTAAACTCTCACCTTTAAAGAGTTAAACGATTATGTAATGTTTGTGAAAAGGCTTTTTTTAAATTGTTGTTGAAGTGATTTCCACAGAAAAAAGCATTACACCCCAAAACCACATAGAAAACAATCAAAACCATCTGGGTCTGAGTCGTTCTCGTTCAGACGGAGCTGGAGACGGGTCAGAATCAGGTGGAATTTGCCGTGTAAGTGTCAGATTGCGGATGTTTTTACCTCGTTTATAGTTAATTCCTGTGTAATTTCTGCTCCTTGGGTCTTTTCTGTCGGTATAAACAAACAAAAGTCAAACTATTTCTCTCACAACAGGGTCAGAATGTTATAGTTGTCGCTGAAGAGACTTTAACCCATGAGATTCATACAGCAGGTTTGTGGAGCCAATCTCAAACGATTAACTTTATTTGAATATTCCTTCCAAAAACAGAAACCCTTCCACAGAGCGACACAGGCCCCTGCACCGTCTCAGATTACATCATCAAAGTCTAAAACGTGAACCGATTTTTACTTATTCTGCCCAGAAAATCAGCTCACCGTGTTTTGAACCAGATTCCAGATAGCTTCTAAGGTCAAAGCGCGATCATGAGCTAGCACGCTGTGAGTTTAGTATTCCCATCACTCCTCCGGCCTCTTCCCTGGAAGCTCTACACAAGGAGAGTGTGTGATTAAACGGGACGGAGCTTGAGCCTGTGACGTTATCTGGAGAAGACAAGGAATCACGACATCGGAATCTTCAAAATCCACCTCGTGTTCAGCTCCTGGCGTTTGGGAGACATAAAGCTCAGTGTTATTTTGATCTAATGAGAGGAGATGAGTCATATTACCTGGCGTTACGGGTTTGTCACGCCTCCGCAGACGGAATCAGAAGTAAATGATTTTTAAATATAGCACCGTGATGGAGGCTTTGTTTTTACACTGTCAGATGTCCAGCTCGCGTTTGGCTCGGACTCTGAATCAAGTCATATTATTATTATTACTACACTAAAACGCAGGATAGAACCCAGGGCCGGCCCTCACTTTTAGGGGACCCTAAGCTGAATTTTAGCCCCTGACAGCGGACGTCTCCTGACTCAGATATTGGTGATTCACATTCAGCATCATTCTGACTCTGCTCTCATCACCTCGACCAGCTGTATTTGTATTTATACAGGGTGGCCCAAAAGTCACTGACAGTTGAAAAAATTTCATAACTCTTTTGTTTCTGAATATTTTTCTTTTATTTTTTCAGAGGGTTTAGAACTACTATTGCGACATTAATCTGAGCAAATACAGCACCGAGGAATGAACCCTCATTGTACAGTGGTACTTTGAGTCAAAGACAGGGTGCAGTATGTGATCTCCACAGACCTGACAAGTCCTGATTTCTTCCTGTGGGGCTATCTTAAAGAAAAGGTGTTTGTGAATAAATCTCAGACAATAAACGACTTAAAACGTAATATCCAGAATCAAATAAGAGCCATAAGCCCGGAAATGCTTTAAATGTTCTGCAAAGTGCGTTGGATCGAGCCATTTAGTGTGGAACCGAAAATGGTGGACACTGAAACTTTTTTATTTTTTTATTTGGTAATTTTTACTTCCGAGTTTAAGTAGTGATAAGTTCAAGTGTAAGTGAACAATTATAACTGTATATATTGCCAAAAATCTGGGAAGGTTCAGTTTATCTACTGCTAAAATTTGGTGAGTTTAACTTAAGAATTAAAGGAGCTATTGAAGATTTAAACGTGTCAGTGACTTTTGAGCCACCCTGTATGACCAACATCAGACCGAAACCATAAAGTCACAACTAACAGTCACAAGAACAGAACACAAACATATAAGAGGGGTCAAGATTTTTACAATTCTAGGCATTTTTTCTTCATTTCTGGTGGATTTTGATGTGTTCCAGTTGGCGACAGTGATCTTAAATTTAAATTATAAAGGTATAAAATGAACAAATGAAAAGGATACAAAAATAATGTATACACCAGGAGGACATGTTTGCCATAATGCTTTGCGATGTGACGTTACAGTCCATTTTTAGCCAGTATGAAAAGCACTATGAATGATTTAGTACTGCCCTCTTGTGGCTGGAGTTGGTATCTTTGAAAAATTATATGAATTTCATCAATTTTTGGATTAAATACCAAACTAATCTCTATATCAAAACTGCATTAGATGAATAAAAACTCATAACGCTCTTAAAACTGACAAACTGACAATTTAAAAAATCTTATTGGAATGAAATTAGTCAAACGTTTAGACACACACTCTCGTTCAATGTTTTTTTTTTTTTTTTTTATTACTTCCTACATTTTATATACACATAGAAGACATCAGATATATTAAGTAAGAAATATGGAATTATGTAGCAAAGAAAAAAATGTAACTACAATTTTAATTATTTTAAATATTTATTTCACTTTTCATCTTTACTACATAATTCTATATATCTTGCTTTATATTTGATGTCTTCTGTGTGTATATAAAATGTACAAAGTAGTAAAAAAAAAAAAAAAAAAAAATCACTAAATGAGCATCAGCATTTAACAAAAACACAATAAAATCTAACAAAGTGACATTTTTTCTAAACATTTCAGAATTTACCTTCAAACTTATCTTTATTTGTATTTTCTGGTGTTATATTAATGGTAAAACACTTGTATCTATGTTATGTAGTTGATATATTAATTCATAATCCCAAAACGAACCTGTGGATGTGACGGCTGCTCGTTCACACATTCACAGTCTCATTATCAGTCGTTTAAGTCTCACCTGATGCTCTTTTCGTCGCTCTTTTATTCTAATATCACACAGACTTCAGGTTACGATGATTCTCTACTCACGTCTTTTCAGCAGGCAGAAGCTTTACGATCTCTTTTGGAAATATGAAACACTGTACTGTCGTTTTGTTGGGAGCTGTCAGCAGTCGTCCACGGTCTGTCAGAACCAAAATGAGCGCTGTGCATGTGAACAACAACACTCCCTCTACAGGACAGACGTGACAGCGCAGCAGACGGAGAGTTCAAACCATGAGGCGGATTCAAACTGGAAGAAAAGAAGGTTTTTGTTGTGTTGAAGCAAAAGAACAGCCCCTGAAAAACATCGCCCACTTTACAGATGAGGATTTGAACCGTGTTATAGTCATTTCCGTCCTCATTGACCCTCTGAAGTTGTGTTTGGAGTGATTCATTCTTTAATCGTTTATTTTCAAGCCGCCGGAATTTTGCCGATCTAACCCCCGTTTTCACCTCCACTGTGACGTACACACTTTGTTTATCAGTTTTATTTTCTTAATCAGTGATTCAGGAGCGTCATGTTGTGTTTTTTTGGTACATAGAAAAAGCAATTCCGCTGCTTGCCAGTGTGATCTACAGCTGTCCACAGGGGGCGCCGACAGCTGACGTCAGCTCTCATTGGACACCTCAGTTTTCTAACGCAGAAATTAGCGAAATCGTTTCTTTTATTAAGTCGTTTAGATGAATATTGTGATTTAAAATGTGTAAATTATAACACAAGTTGTTCAGACAGAGGAGGACAAACCGGCTTTGCTTTAGCGTTTGTCTAAGGAGGTATCCCACAATGCTTTGCGATGCCATGTCACTATTTTTAGCAACTGCGGAAAGCTATTCAGATGTAAATGCTGACCCCTTGTGGCTGGAGTTTAGCTGAATTAGATCAACTGAATCCACCTTTATGTCCAAATGAATATGTATCAATTATTGAGTAGTGCCCCCTTTGGCTGGAGGTGGTATCTTTGAAAAATTAGCTGAATTTGATCTGTTTAATCCACATTTACATCCTCTGTTGGGTTAGTTCTTCTTTAAAAATTGTCGAATATGGCAATAGCGCTTGTCATATTTAAGACCTCGTTTAGCGCTAGTTTCGATCGGAAATGGTCCTTCGTTAAATCTGGTGACACTCGGACGGCCAAATATTTTCTTTACTCGATGTGAAAAGTTTGATAAGCACCGATATACAAAATAATATATCAAATAATTTATTTGTAGCAACTGCGAAAAGCTATTCAGGTGTAAATGCAGCGCAAATGAAACTGTATCAATTGTTTGGTAGTGACCCCTTGTGGCTGGAGGTGGTATCTTTGAAAAATTAGCAGAATTTGGTCAGTTTAATCCACCTTTGTGTCATATACATGTCATATTATATTATTATTATTGTATATATCCCAGGTTTAGCCCTAGTTTACACTGCAAATAGTCCTTTGTTAAAACCGGTTTAGATCTGGTGGTGCACAGAAGGCCAAATATTTTCTTAGACGGTTCCCAGTGTGATGCAGAAGACGTAATATCAAAATATTTGCTCCTGTCGAGAAAAACACTGAATGAACTTGGCTCAGTATACAATCATTATTCTCGCATTTCAAACAAACTGCCTTAAGCTCACAGTTATTAAATGCGTTTGCGATGTCAAGTCACATAACGTCCGCACGTTCTCATCTGCGACACCAAACAAAACGACTCCAAGTCAACACTCGACCTCCGAACGACTTCATTTATCCATCCTGTGCATTAAAGCAAACAGCTGGGGGCACTTTCAGATTGTTTTTGTGTTTTTTTCCAGCTAGCGATACAAATATGTTCCATTTTGACGGCATCTATTCACGAGCAGACAGTGTCATTACCGGGATGGCTCCTTTCCCCCGGCTCTGGGATACAACTGGTTTTAATATCTCAAAAAAAAAAAGCTTATCAGAATGTTAAAGTGCTAGCTAATCCTTGCCCAAACATGAAATAAAATGGAAAATATGTCAAGCTAGCGGTCGCCCCCTAGGAATAAAAAGACTATCTGTATGACCTCTCAGATACGGCACTACAGGGATCCGTTGGATTAGCTAGCGCCTCTTAGGTAAGCTGATTCATAATAAATAGCTTGGAAAATAGCCGTAAAGCTACATTAGCATTGAAATGATGTGCCAGGTAAGTTTTGGGTCAGTGACAAAGGCGCCTTAGGGATTTGGGAGCACACTTCTTGACTGTCCCTCCAATATCCCGGGTATATACGCTATATACGCTAACACGGATAATGTCAACAGCGCTAACATCGGTAAACGTTAGCACAGGAGCCTGGGGAATAAAGCGGGATAGCTTACAAAGAGCTTTAAAGTGCCTATATTACACGGTTTTCTGATCTATGTTCTAATGTTTCCTCATCAACACTCTGTTCCACCTTGTGATGTCATCAGGTGGTAATACAGGAAGTACTCCATACACCTTCATTAGAACCATTTGGATAATTTCAGCCCTGGAATTGTCAGTTTTTATTAAAAACAAGGTAAAAGATAGAGGTTAACTTGAAAACTACCACTTCATGAGATCACAATTAATAAGAGCATTTTGAGCTTTGGAGATGTAGATGTGAATAATGCAAACTCAAAACATGAAACTCCAGGTGTGTTTTTGATGAGGAAACAACACTATATACATGGTTAAAAGCTTACAAGAGTAAACTTTGAGTAATACAGGACCTTTAAACCATCGTCCAAAGATATAATGATGTTTAAAAGTTGAATCGTCCCAGGTGAATAGTTTAAATGGAGGTGTGATTAGACTTACCTGGTAACTGACAAGACTGCTAAATATCTCCTGCCAAATTTCAAGATGGAGTATCCTTCCACCTGCACAAAAAAACAGAAAGTTAAAAGTATTTAAACTATGAAAATGTACTGTACTACTACTACTACTACTACTATCACCACTGCTACTGCTGCTACTACTCAGCGGTGGAATGTAACAAAGTAAAATTAGTAAGTACTGTACTTAACTATACTTTTTAGGGATCTGTAATCTGTGGGATTACTTTAGTAAATTTTGAAGTGGATACTTTTTATTTTTACTTCAATACATTCGAGAGCAGTATCTGTACTTTTTACTCCACATTTTTGAACAGGACTGAAAGTATTTTTTATTATTAGGATTTATTTTTACCATGTTCACAGTTTAAGCAAACAAATATATACAAATAAAAACAAAATTCAGTATAAATCTTGATCAAAATAACTCCATCTGAAGCCTTTTAAGACCCAAAATCTGCAAGAAATATTTTCTTTTTACTCTTTTTACATTTTTAAAGGGGAATTTTAAAACTTTTACTCAAGTTGATTTTTCCACGTGATACTTTTATTAGAGTATTTTTTGCTACGATGTCTGTATTTTGACTTAAGTAACAAAATTAAGTATCAAAATCACTCATTTGAAGCTTTTATAAGTGAGAAATACTTTAACTTTTATTAAAGTTTCACCTTTAAAAATGTACTTAGAGTAAAAAGTAAAAGTATCACATGAAAAAACTGACTTAAGTAAAAGTATTAGTTGTTTTTTTTTTTTGCTACGATGTCTGTACTTTGACTTAAATTACAAAATAAAGTACTTCTACCACTGCTTCTGCTACTACAGAATCTGTACATTACTTCAGGATATTTCGAAATGGATACTTTTTACTTTTCCTCACTCTTTAAGTACATGTTTAAAGGGGAACGTTAATATTTTTACTCAAGTTGATTTTTTCATGTGATACTTGCAGTTTTACTTGAGTATTTTTTGGTACAATGCCTGTACTTTGACTTAACAAAATAAAGTACCACTTCTTCCACCGCTGCTCCTGCTACTATAATAATTTTTGTCTTTCGTTAGAATTTACTGAACTACACTCGCTCGGTACAACTATTATGATTTTCCCATTCCACTTTCCTCGTACGTCCTGTCAGTCTAAATTACGGCGTGAGGCGATTATGATTACACAAGCCGCTCTGTATCTCGCACACGGGGCTGTCAAAGGGCCTATTTTTCATTCAGCCTATTCATCAAACTGTTGACTGCGCCGCGACTTTAGCCAGCGCAGCCAATCAAAAGCTCTCCACCGCTTCACTGTTCCTTTGTATCAGGCGCCATTATACCGACTTCAATCACATGTGGACCTGGAGAGGCCGCGCGGAGCCGGGGCCCGAGCCGCTCTCAGAACGCCACTTCAGCCGCACTCCAACGGCCGACTCAAGTGTCCAGACAATACGGCGCCGGGGGAAAATATGTGCGTTTAAATATATTCAAAGTAATACCTGTTCTACACAAGTAAACCGCCTGGGCCTCAAGTTAAAGGGGCTGGACGTGATTATTCCTCGTGTAATAAAGTCATGGGGAGATGCCACGGGTAACACTCATTTTTCTATGTTTTTTTTTTTTTGTTTTTTGGTCACTTTGTTTGCAACAAGATACCGAAAGATGTTTTAATATTTCATTTAAAGTGCAAGTGTTACGCCTTTTTCTGATCTGTTCTAATGTTTTTTCATCACAAACAGACCTGGAGTTGTGTTTCATTCACACGTGTTTAACACACAAATCCTGCATGTTTAGCCTGAGTTCTTGTCTCGAACTGAAAACGCACTGTTCCACCTTGTGATGTCATCATGTGGTGATACAGGAAGTGCTCCATTGTGTTTTTAAACTCCACACACCTTCATTTCTAGAATCATTTGGATGATTTCAGCCCTGGAATTTCCAATCTCGACTGAACTAAAGGTAAAAAGTAGCTGTTAGCTTGAAAACTACCACTTCATGACATCACAAGGTGGAACAGAGCGTTTTGAGCTTTGGAGATGTAGACAGTCTAATTATAAAGTGTTACTCAAACATGTGTGAATGAAACAAAACACAGCTCCAGGTCTGTTTTTGAGGAGGTAACATGTCTTAAGCCTCACAAGAGTCAGTTTTGAGTAACACAAGACCTTTAATGAACAACTTAATAAACAATAAGACCACGTTTCAAATGGTAAAAGATACATTTTAAATATGTAACCCACTTCAAGGTATCTACACGTCTGGACCTCTAGGTTCGTAGGAGCTGAGCTATAGCAACAACAATGGACTCAGTAAATGTAGTTAAATGTGAACTTTAGTTATAAAAAAACATTAAAGTGCACAATACAATTTCAAATACATTTACACATTTGGCCCAAAAACTAAAATAAAAGTGTCCCATGGGAATTGTTCCTTACCGAAATGTTTCCTTGCAACTTAGATCAATGTTCAAGTCAGTCAGGGGATAGTCAGTCATGGAGTGTAACCGGAGCTAACTTTGTACTCGAGTAAATAGCCTTTGTGCTCAAATAAATGGACTTTCTACTCGAGTAAATAGACTTTGTACTTCAGTAAATAGACTTTGTACTCGAGTAAATAGACTTTATACTTTAGTAAATGGACTTTGTACTCGAGTAAATACAGGTCAGTCTATGCCAACTTTGTACTCGAGTAAATGTATTTCAAAGTGGTACTACTGACAAAAACAATGCTTGAAATAGGTCATATACGTGGTAGCTCAGTTTGTCAAGTATTTGTCCGCTGATCAGAAGGTCGCCGGTTCGAATCCCGCTCTCTACATAAACATCATTGGTTGAGCGGTTGATATTAGGTTTATTTTATTTTTTACATTCTAGCGTAATATAAATGCCCGCTGTAAACCATCGCCACTGTCTGCTGTGTAAATAAAGACTTACATTAGATATGAGCCTGAAGAGGAACAGCTTGACAAGTGCTCCGTAACAGCTGCATGCTACGTTCATGAATATAAATTACACCGTGAGGCACTTTGAATTAGACCAAGTCCAAGTACATCGACGCTGTTCACAAAGGAAAGGCTCGCGTGTTTTATAGGCATCAAACATGGATGAAAAGACACGCAAAGCCATTATTTATGAAGGAATGAGTGAGACGCTATCAGGAGCGGACGTGTGCCAGCTTCTGTGAGCGATGTGGGCTGGGTTTTATCGCATCTCAGCAGGATCTGGCAACGCACGCAGGGTATTTAAACTAGGTAACAAAACAAACAGGGAAAGGCTGGATGTATGTAAAATTATGTTAATACTCAAGACAACAAAAAACAAACATGATAGAAAACAGTTAAGTCACATTCAGCGGTGGGTCAAGTACTCAGTTTTGTTACTTAAGTAAAAGTACGGATACTGGAGCAAAAATATTTAAGTAAAAATATTTAAATACATGTTTTAAAAATCACTGGATTCAAAAGTTATACATAATTTGGTCAACAGTTGCAATACATATTAATTTCTTATTTTTTCTTATAAATTTTGTGTATTTATTTATAATTGTACTTTACTACTTCCACCACTGGTCCATTTAACCTTAAAATAGAGGTTGAGAAATAAGTTGGCTGTGTATATTTACCATTGCGAGATAGGTTCAGTGCCTTGGCAGAGGTCTTCCATTTTGAAACAGGCTGAAAACTTCACTCACTATGAAAAAAACAATATAATACAGTATGAACATGATTTACCACTGTGATTCTGAACATCTTTATGTGTCCAGGTTTGGGCTCTATATATATTTATCATTGCGAGATCGGTTTAGTTCCTTGGCTGAGGTCTTCCAGTTTGATACAAGCCAAACATTTTAACAGTAGGGTTTGTAGATCATTTACCCATCACATCTTTAGGAGTTCAGGTTTGTGCATATAGGAAATGGTCTCATTCTAAGTGTGTTGCCCAAGGGACACAACGGATTTGAACCACCAACCTTCAGATCAGTGGAGAAACACCAACTGAACTACTGTTTCTCTATATTTACCATTGCGAGATAGGACTAATGCCTTGGCAGAGGTCCATGTACTATTGGCTGTGGTCAAATCTAACAAATGAACAGAGTTAGTGGAATTTTTAGTGACAAAAACATTTACCCCAAACTAAATCAGAGCTAACACTAATCTAACTAAAATACCAGAGTCAGTTATATTTTATTTTGGATTATTTTTACAGAGCGATTTAACAGTTCTGATGGTTCACCAATAAACTAGAAAAAAGTCTGAGTTAAAGAGGGGGTATTTGACTTCTATGGGGTATTAAAGAGGATGTATGTTACTTCTATGGGGTATTAAGGAGGAGGTATTTACTTCTATGGGGTATTAAAGAGGGTATTTTAGTTTTATGGGGTATTAAAGAACGGGTATTTAACTTCTATGAGGTATTAAAGAGGAGGTATGTTACTTCTATAGGGTATTAAAGAGGTGGTATTTTACTTGTATGGGGTATTAAAGAGGGGGTAGTTTACTTCTATGGGGTATTTTACTTATATAGTATTTATATATTCCAAAACATATTGTCGTTTTAGTTTCACTTTCATTTTGGACACTCTGAGGCTCTCCATGCTAAGTTATTCCCCCTCCAGAGCACTATAACAGTCAGTGCATCATGTTTTTTGTATATTTATGGAGAACTGTCATGTGGGAGCGTGGGTAACGTCGGCTTGTGGGCGGAGCCTTGTACAGAATTTTACAGCTAACCGTAAAGAAGGGTTCGAATAGGGCCCTGGAGAGATCACTACATTACTCAAACATGTATGGGCGGCATTTAAAACCTCTTCAGGCATGTTTCGAACGATG
The DNA here is from genome assembly GCA_019594935.1 of Periophthalmus modestus. NCBI lineage: Eukaryota > Metazoa > Chordata > Actinopteri > Gobiiformes > Gobiidae > Periophthalmus > Periophthalmus modestus. The sequence continues at coordinate 16,005,595 of JAIEZT010000198.1, read as the reverse complement.
TTATAGCACGATAGAAAGCTCAAACCTCCTCTTTAAGGTATGAGCACCAGAACTTTACCATTGCAAGCCAGCACCAGTGCCTTGGCGGAGGTCTAGCCCATTCCAGACGCGATTGATATTTTGACTTTTCGCAGCCCCGCTTTGTACATCACAGAGTAAAAATGAAATGCGTTTTGAAGATGTCAGCGCCTTTGACGTTCCCGATCGCGCACTCGGCATTCAGGAAAACCTCCCATCATCCCGCAGGAGAATGAAAGGTGCTCTTTGGAGTCCTGGCACGCTAGCATCGCTCACAAAAACAACACTAGCTAGCCAGGTTTGGGGCGCGTCTGACATTTAGCAGCTTTCCCGCCAAAAAGTGCCTGGCGGTGAGGGTTCAGTGCAGTTTTTGGGAGATGGTTATAAAGAGTGATGTGTTCGGTCCAGTGTTTTATCAGCCTTGTAATAGGAGCCCCAACAGCGCTCCGGAGAAAAATGGCACCTCGCACTTTTTATGCTCACCGCTGAAAAAGACAGGCAGGGTGGCTTATGGGTAAAAACTCCCAGGGCTGTAAAGCGGAGGCAGCTGCGATGTGTAAGGAGAGTTTTAACTATTTAAAAAGTTATGAGGAATATCTGGACGAGGTTAGAGCTGAAGGTCGGGAATGTTTGCTGAGGAAAACTGCCAGACTCTGGGATATTCTCATTGATGGTTTTGGTTTATTTAAGTGGAAATAACTGGTTTGAAGTTAATTAAGCCACTTGACTATTTTTAAAGTGATAGTATGGAACTTTCTGAAGGTGAATTAACTGCAGAACAGAACATTCTCCATGGAGATAGATGCGTTTAAGCTTCACTGTGGAATATTATGGCCAAAGGAACAATATTTCCATGGACACAAACAGTGATGGAAGAAGTACTCAGTTTTGTTGCTAAAGTAAAAGTACAGATACCAGAGCAAAGAATACTCAAGTAAAAGTATCACATGGAAAAAGTCTTACAAAGTATTAAAGTATCTGTTTAAAAATGTACTTTGAGTAAAAAAGTAAAAGTACTTCGTGCAGATTTTGAGTCTTGTAAAACTTCCAAATGAGGTGATTTTGATAAAGATACAGAACTATTGATTTAGCTGATTTTATTTGTATATTTTAGTTTGTTCAAATTAAACACCCCGGCCTTTTCAGCAGCTCTCAGACAATGATAAAAAATACTTTTACGTTTCAGTCCTTTTCAAAAATGTAGTGGAGTAGAAAGACAATTCATACAGAATAATTCAAAGTGCTTTACAGAATAAGAAAGACATAATACAACAAACCAAAACAAATAATCACAAATAATCATCATAAAATGAACATAAAAGGAGAAAAGTGCAGAATAAAAACCTTTCAGTCATATTCACAGATAAACAGAAGCGTTTGAGGCTGGATTTAAACACTGTCAAAGTCAAGGTCTGTCTCACATCTTCAGGAAGAATGTTCCAGGTTCTAACTGCAGAAAATTTAAACACTGATTCAACATTTTTAGTCCTGGTTTAGTCCTCGGTTCAGTCCTCAGTACCTGCTCTCAAAAGTAAAAAGTATCCACTTTAAACTGTATACTTAAATACAGTATTCTACTTCTTTTACTTTACGTTACCTTCCACAACTGGAAACAAGCAGGAGCCGGCCCTGCTCCAGGCCAAAGAGGAGTCAGGTTTGTGGAGAAAACACATGCTTTTATTTTACTCCATTTTTGACAAGAAAGTTACATACTGTGGCTTTAAACTTCACAAAACCATTACAAAATTTAAAGAAAAATGTGGATGATTCTGGTGCCCTGCTGAATTAGTAGAGACAATGCTTTTGGCTGTAAACTTTGATTTTAATTTTATTTTTTTTCCTCAAATTGGCAAACAAGTTGTAGATTTGACTGATTTAAAATGGTCCAAATGACTTTCTTCATATAATTGGGCTCACATCAGGTTGGGTTGTAACAATGAAATCAAATTGAAAAGAAAATTCCACACAGCTGAGTTAATTTCATCCATAATTGTCATAATTTCGATGGCTAATAATATCCATTTGACGCTGTGTAAAGGAGCCACTTCTGCCCCCGGCCTCGTGACACAATTGGAGCTAATTTCCATTCACTCAGCTGCTACAACCACGAGCGCCGCTACGAGTCTCTACTGCGAGAAACGCCGAGTGTGACAGACGAGGTTTAAACACAGCCCCTAAACGCTCCATTTACACTGAAATAATCCACAACATCAACTAAAGCATTTTCACTTCATTTGTCCGAGTAAATGGTATGTTTGGTTGCGTTATTATTATTATTTTTTAAATCAGACATTGTACTTGTGTCGCTCTGTGGTTTAATCTATGACACCTGTGGATCATTATGTTATAATTTGCACATTTATAAAGTCATTTTAGATGAATATTGTGATTTAAAAAGAAAAAACTGTTGACTTCTGCATTAGAAAACTGCGGTGTCCAGTATCGCCGCAAACGTCATAAAGACAAAGTCGGACCTTCTTTTTTTTTGATTACATTTTTATTCAAGTATTGATCTCGACTGCAGCTGTACAGGTTAGAGTCCGGTAAAAATTTTTTCGCCATTTTCTGAACCGATGGGTATATACACAGAATTGAAAAATATAAATAAAAAATAATAAATAAATATAAAATAAATAAAATAAAATAATAAATAAATAATAATAATAATAATAATATAATAAAAAATAATAATGATAATGAAAATAAATAAAAAATAAACGTATAGAAATAATAAAATGTAATAATAAAATAATAATAATAATATCGGCTCCTCTTATGGATAGCTGCACATCACACTGGTGAGTAGTGGATTTTTTTTACCAAAATGACTACACAACGCAGTGTGTAGCAACCAAGAGACAGAGAGAAGCCCCAGGTTTACAGGCCTTCCATCCATTTAGTTCCGCTTATCTGAGGACGGGTCATGGGAGCGGCAGTTTGAACAGGAACTCCCAGACCTCCCTCACCCCAGACACTTCCTCCAGCTCCTCCGATGGGACCCAAAAGTGTTCCCAGGTCAACCAAGAGACAGAAGCCAGGTTGCGGGTCCTCCATTCATCCATTTTCTTCAGTTTATCTGGGGACAGGTCGCAGGCGCAGCAGTACCTCCCCTCACCCCAGACGCTTCCTCCAGCTCCTCTAGTGGGCCCCAAAGGCGTTTCCAGGCCAGCCAAGAAACAGAAGTGCCTGGTTGCGGACCCTCCACCAGAATAGTTACATAGTTGACCTTTAAGTAAGTACTAGTATTGTTTTACAGTAAATGTAAGACTATAATCAACTCAACGTGGCATAATCCACGACCAAAACGCCCCAACCACAACCACCTTCCTTTACACAACCACATTACAAACCCAGAATTCCACATTTCTCCAAAGCTAGTGCTGAAGGTAAAACAAGCGCATTTCAAACCCAGTCCAGTTGCCATTTTCCAAACAAGTATCCGAGTTCTGTTTTTTTTTTCTCATCGTGTCTGACTCTTCGACTTCCTCTGAGGAGCGCTCATTGTTCCCTATTTGATTGGCGCTCAAAGCATGGCGGGTTATTGGCCATGGAAAGAGAGCGGAGTGGCTTTTGAGCACCTATCTTGTGATCTGGATGCAATTTCTATGCAAATGCCATTCACAAGCTGATTTGGCCTTTGTTTGGATAGACTCAGCGTGTCTGCCTCACATATATTCTCTGTGATGCATTCAGGGACCGCCAGGGAAAAATTTTATACCGGCGTGACAAACAGCTGCGGGGTGGAGGGAGAGGACAGTGAACTAATCGTAGGTCTCCGGGGAAGTGTTCAGGAAACCTTGGTGTTCATATTTTTTCTTTATAGTGGGGCTTGGGAGCATTTATCAAGTTACAAATATGAAAGGGAGGAGCTGAAGGGCACTCGTACATCGAGCTGCGGGACACGGCTCAGGCGCTAATGCTCTCTGGGTTCTGTCTAAGGGTGAGAAGTGACAAGTCACACTACTACTACTACTACTACTGCTAGTGCTACTACTGCTGCTACTACTACTGCCGTTACTGCTAGTGCTACTATTGCTACTGCGACAGCCACTACTACTCCTGCTACTACCATTACTACTGCTAGTGTTACCACCACTACTACTACTAATACTACCACTACTACTCCTGCTACTACTAATACTATCACTACTACTCCTGCTACTACTAATACTATCACTACTACTCCTGCTACTACTAAATACTACCACTACTACTACTAAATACTACCCTACTACCACTGCTACTACTACCACTGCTGCTACTACTACCACTACTGCCACTGCTACTACTACTACTACTACTGCTACTGCTACTACTACTACTGCTACTACTACTACTGCTACCACAGTTACTACGACTATTGCAACTACTGCTACTACTGCAACTACTACTACTGCAACTACTACATATATACTGTATTTGCAAGCCGTTCAAAATATTACAGATGAAAGATTAGAAATAATAAGTGTTTCATACTTTTCACAAATTGTTCATGTAAGTATAGCCTGGGCCAGCCACCTTGCAACAAGAAGGCTCAGGGTTCAAATCCCAAGGCCACGCTCTTCTGCCTGTGTCTGGTTGGGTTTCGTATCTAGCGCAAAACGACAAGAGCACCCAGACAATACAATATATATTTAAAAAACACTGGCAAATACAGGACTTAGCATCTCATTTAAGTGGAGGGCCTCGCTGAACAAAAATACTCACCTCCCTCACCGGCTTTTCAGATGCACCACTCACCGAAGCCGTCCCCGTCCCCGGTGGAAATGTCCCATCTTCAAACACTGCTTATCTGCGCAAACACAAAATGAGTCCCCATCAGACACAGCACTCCTTCAGTTAATTACAGCTCTCACAGACCGGCCCCGCGCACGAGCCAGGAGCCATTCGGGGCCCCTCCAGCCTCCAGGAGTGGCCCTTCACGCAGGCGCTCGGCTGTCCCACACTGCGGAGGTCAGTGAAGGTGACACCAGGCGTAATTACAGGTAAGGGACTTGGAAAATGACTCCAAAACTAGCAGCGAGCGTTTGAATTTTGAAAGTTAAAATTCAAATATGACAAACTTGAGGCAGTTTTTAAAGGGACCGGTGTTACGCTGTTTTCTGATCTATGTTAAAATGTTGTTTCCTCATCAGAAACATACCAGGTGTTTTGTTTGCACATGTTTAACACACAAATCCTGCATATTTAGGTCTTCTCTAAAACTAAAAACACTCCGTTCCACCTTGTGATGTCATCGTGTGGTAATACAGGAAGTGCTCCACTGTGTTTTTTTTGAAACTCTATACACCTTCACTAGAATCATCTGGATCATTTCAGCCCTGGAATTGCCAATCTCTACTGAACTAAAGGTAAAAGAACTGTGTTGAACTGGAAAAATTACTGCTTCATGACATCACAAGGTGGGAACTGAGCATTTTGAGCTTTGGAGATGTAAAACAGAGTAATAATAAAGAGTTACTCAAATATGTGTGAAATGAAACAAATTACAACTCCAGGTCTGTTTTTGAGGAGGGAAAAGCATTATAACATGACTAAAACCTCACAAGAGTCAATTTTCTGTAATATAGAACCTTTACATTTCTAAAAAACAATTTTCATATATTACTATGACTGGTTTGATTCACTGAAGTAGGCAGTGAAGTGGTTCTGGGCTTGTGTGATGCAGTTTTCATGTGGCCTGAATGTAGAAAGACAGAAAACTCTTTAAAAAAAAAAAAAAAAAAAAAACACAAAAAACCTAACCTAACCTTCTCCACCTTCAACATGTGGTACATTAGGGAACCACTCACATTCACACACCAGTGTACACAGACACTGAGGTGAGGTGGGTAAAGTGTCTTGCTCAAGGACACAACCGTATTCATGTGTGAGAACTGGAATCGCACCAGCAACTTGTAGATCAAGCCGCTGAACCAATGATGTTGATGTCGAGAGCGGGATTTGAACCAGCAACCTTTGGGTCAGTGGACAAACACTCTACCAACTGACCCACTGTGACCCCACTGAGCTACAGTAAATGTTCCACAGAGCTGCTTTAAATTTGTCTCTCCTGATAAGTGTTAAATATATGATAATATTAGATAAGTTTAATGTGATAATCTGGAACATTTCAGGCACAATCCTCAAAAAGTTACAGCGTCCACCTTTAAACCAGCGCGTGTAATCATGTTTTACAGGTTACCCGGGGCAACAGAGACAAGTCAGTTATCTATATTCTATTTGCATGTCCTGTGTATCAGCTTTAATACAATAATATAAACAGCCATTTGATCCAACGCGACCAATCAGATTACAGCGTGTGTGTGTGTGTGCGCGTGTGTGACAACGATAGGCTTGTGTTTGCTCCATTTGCACAAAAAACTCACCAAAACAAGGATGAAAGTGCCTGATTACAGCAATAATTTGTGTATCTCGCCTGGCACGCCCCCACATCCCACAATCCCATTTAATGTCACGCGATTAGGCTCATAAAACAAACAAGTCAGCAGCATCAGCGGGGGAGAATAAACCATGTAATGTTCTGTGCTACTTTGAATACACAGAAATGAGCCGTCTGTGGAAATGGCATCGGATAAAGAGGGAGTAAAAGAGCAGCCGAGTTAACGCCGTGAGACGGTAAACTACAAGTGACACGGTAAACTACAAGTGCGACGGTAAACTACAAGTGCGACGGTATACTACAAGTGCGACGGTATACTACAAGTGAGACAGTGAGACGGTAAACTACAAGTGAGACGGTAAACTACAAGTGAGACAGTGAGACGGTAAACTACAAGTGAGACGGTAAACTACAAGTGAGACTGTAAACTACAGGTGAGACTGTAAACTACAAGTGAGACGGTAAACTATAAGTGAGACGGATTTCATTGTGATTTCATTGGACTTTAATCAAATAACAAAGTCCATTCCACCAGGAAAGCTCCGTAATATACCTTTAAATTTGTAATAAAGTACACTAACACTACAAGAACCACTCGAACCTTCTAATGTAGCCACTGTGTGATGAGCAGCTAGCACATGGCGCTATTTCAGATCTGGCACTCCTGTTAAAATATATTTTCTTAACAATTTAACACATGATGAAACTCCTCCGAATGAAACTTTAATCTGCGCTGCCAATCACGTCCCACTTCACTCCTGTTTTAAACTCGTACAAATCCCATATTCATTTATCCTTGTCAAAAACTCGAGAGTCGACTCCATCAGCATTCCTGGAGCTGTTAACCTCATTTCATTCCCCCACATTAATAAGCTACGCAGAGTGGTGCCTCTCAGGGTGCGACGAGGATCTTTGCTCAATACGAGAGTGCATAGTTAAATTTCGCCTGTTCTTTTTACCCAACAGGGAGTCGTATTACAAACGTCTAAGGAGTCGACGCTGCTCCGGTACAGCTGCCTCACTCCGCTCATTACAGATACTTAAACGAAGGGTCTATTTAATATTTTATACACCGATGTGCACAAGGTGATGTGAAGAGGCCTCCTCCGTCTAAAATGCCCACTGCTGACATGGTGACTCACTCAAACTGCACAGAAATATGTTATGTCAGAATAAAAAGTATGGTACGATTGTAAAAGGGTAGCGAGGGGAGATTTTACTTTAACTGCGAGCACCACAGACTGTATGAAGAAGTGGACTGAGTGAGTGTGATGTCACCCACAGCGTTCAGCTCCAGTCGAGGCTAATAGTTACAGCGGCTAATTTAAAGCAATTACTTATTTGGTATCATAGCAACCAAAGACCCAATCGAGTCTGACAGCAGCAGTTACAGAGAGAAGCCAGATTTTTAATGTAAAGTGAATTGGAGCCAGAGTCGATGGAGCTGGAAACCCGTCCATGCTCACATCCTATTTCGAACTCGGCGGCTAACAGGTTAGCTATGTCCATTTATATGTACATGACTAAACATGTAACATATTTAGATCACCATGTTGCCTTTTATTGTTTTGAAAATACTATATTACTGATACACATCATTAAAATATCATTATAACATGATAGAAAGCTGCAAAAAGTCTGTATATTAAGACTGTATATGTAAATGGACATAGCTAACCTACTAGCCGCCATGTTCCAAATATGCTCTGTATGCAGTCTATAGTTCACTATCATGATGTACTTTGTTTGGTCCATTGAACTTTTTACGTTGCTAAAATAAGTTGTTTCTGCAATGTTGTTTTTACTATTTTTTTTTGGAAACACCAAATTTGTTTTCTGAACCGTTTCACACCTACCAGCCATAATTGGATGTTTCAATTCTCAAAAGTTTATTGGTGAAAATAGTGCAGCAAAACAAAGACTTCAAAGAACAGGTATTTCAGTCACATGAATATCATCTTTAGACATTTACATAGAAGTGAATATTTAGAGTAGCTGAGGTATTACTTATAATACTATCATGAATACTAAAGAAATGCTACTATTGCTGCTGTTCTTACTAGTACTACTACTCTTACTAGTACTACTCCAGTTCTTACTACTACTGCTACTACTACAATCCATCATTACTACTACAATGACTACTGCTACTTCTACTACTGTTCTTAGTACTACTACTGCTGCTGCAGTTCTTACTACTACGTCGACGAGTACAGGGACAATGATTACAAGATAGTACTACTGCTGCTGCTACTACAATCCACGACTACTACTACTGCTGCTCTTACTAGTACTACTGTTACTCTTAAAACTCTTACTAGTACTAGTCCTGTTCTTACTACTATGACTGTTCTTACTACTGCTGCTACTACTACAATCCATGACTACTATGACTACTTCTACTACTACTACTGTTCTTAATACTACTACTACTACTACTAGTACTCGTACATCCAATTATAAATTATTGTCTGAGAATCAGGAAGTACGTGCTTAGCTTTCCAGTCACTGTGACGCCAAACTTCACTCTCGTCTCTGAAAGTTAAAAAAGTGCTTATAAACTCATCACTGTGAATGATTAGGACGCTCTGAACGCATAAGAGGAATAACTTTGGACCACTGCAAATTATTTAAAATAAACTAGTTCTGTTTCTCACGTTAACAAATATGAACCCAACAAAACAGACACATAAATTAGAATATTAATCTTTGGAAAGGTCAGCGCTAATAATGCTAAAGAGACAGTGTTTGCATAATCCTGCCGCCATCCGTCTCACTACAGCTCGGGCCAGTGGAGTTGTAGTAAACTTTCAGCTGCTTTGAAAAACATATGAATACTGATTTATCTATTTCTTAAGGCTAAACTTTAAAAAAAACAGTTTGATATTTGCTTTTAGATGTGGTCTAAAGAGATAGAAGACCATTTATCTCCATTGCCCCCAAAAAGTGAAGCTGCAGTCGTGAGTCTGACTTATCATTTTTCTATATAAATGAAAGTTCTCATATATATTTCTTTATAGATTTGTCCACGTTGCTTCGAGCCTGATTGTGATTGGTTGAGACAAGAGCCAATCACATCTTGTTTTGGGAGAAAACCGTTACGGGGGGTAAAGAAGGACAAACTTGTCGTAGGAAATCAAAACTTACTTTCTCATCATTACGGCTAAATAGTGCAATATTGAACGTGTTGCTATGGTTACGCTGTTCGTGGGATCAGCTTCCTGTTGTATGGAACATTTTCAGGACTTTTTTTTTCCAAACGATACAATATTTAGTTTTAAATCTTAAATCGCTATGGCAATGGTTCCAATTTCTCATCGTAGATTTATACAAGCTCAAGTTGATGTTTCCACCTCATAATGAGTAAACTTTAAAGATAATTTTAATTTTATTCATGAATTTCATACTTTGAAGCGACTATATATTATTTACTAAAAGAGGCGGCAAAAAAAAAAAAAAAATATTTTAATGCATACATTTAAAAAGAAGTAATGGGTCATCCAACTTAAACATTCAACTTCAAATTTTTCTTGTTGCGCTAACCTGCAAGCGAGCACACTCCAAACAGAAAGTGAGCATCCAGCTCCGTTGAATCTGGCTCCAATTCACTTTCTATTGAAAAACTGTCGCTCCTCTCTGTGTAACTGCTGCTGACAGACTCGTCATTTTGGTCTTAAATGTTCGTATTAACCCTCTACATGATCCTGGTGTTTCTATTTCACTATTGTGTCTGTAAATCAGGATATGAACATTAATAACAGACAAATCAGGCGGCGTCTTTCCCGGAGGTCACTCCTGCTAGCGTTAGCAACAGGTTTGATTGACAGCATTGCTAAGTGCCCGCTCCCTGCTAAACCATTGGTGCATTACCTTCAACAGCCTCGCTCCTGATTGGCTCTTTGGTTGCTATGATACTCGTGGTCGGAGTTACAAATATAGAACCGTCTCCAAATCCGCCGCTATAACCGTTAGCCTCGATGAGCTTCATTTGACTGGAGCTAAACGCTGTGGGTGACCTCACACTCACTCAGGACATTACTCATAAAACCACTGCTGTTACTGTCTGCGTTAAAACTACTCAAATACTATAATATTGGAGTAACAAACCTGCAGTAGTGTACAGTACATTGTCTCCTCGTCCTAACACCCGAGACATGAACTTTTAAAAACCCTTCAGTTGGACAAATGTTCCGCTTCAAACTTCCAAGGTATTTTAATCGGTCGACTGACTTTTCTCAAGAGCAAAAGCTGAACTATTTCCTCGTCTGATGTTAAGCCGTGAGCTCCTCCTTTCACAGCCTCTGGTGCCTCAATACCATCTGTTTTAAAGCATTAACGAGAAGGAATATTAGCTTTATTATCCGAAATCGTTTTATGCAACAAATGGACCAAAATGTCACGTAATACTGCTGTGTGGAAGATTAATCATTTATTTTTTTTTTTATTATTAAATTTATAAAATGTGTAACATACAAGCAGAGAGGGTAGTACTCAGTTACATTTACTTGAGCAACTTTTAAAAATGAAAAAAAAGTACTTTTCACAGTATTTTAGTAGCAGTATTCGTTAACAAAAGTTCTGCATAAATTTTAGGTATCTGTACTTTACTTTAGTAGATACTTTTTCCTTTTACTTCTCTATATTTGACAGCAGTATCTGTACTTTCTACTCTACATTTTTGATCTAGGCTGAAAAGTAAAAGTATTTTTTATGATTGTCTGAGACCTGCTGAAAAGGCTGAAGATTTATTTTTAACATGTTCATAATTTGAGCAAAACAAAGGTAAACAGATAAAAACAGCTAGAATAAAATGATCGATTTATTTGTTTCTGTTGAACAAAATTCAGCACAAATCTGTATCAAAATCACTACCGAGACTAGGCCAGGACTGAATCTAGGCTAGACCAGGACTGAACCAAGACTATTCCAGAATTAAACCAAGACTATTCCAGGACTAAACCAAGACTATTCCAGGACTAAACCAAGACTATTCCAGGACTAAACCAAGACTATTCCAGGATTAAACCAAGACTAGACCAGGACTAAACCAAGACTAGACCAAGACTAGACAAGAACTAAACCAAGACTAGACAAGACTAAACCAAGACTAGACCAGGACTAAACCAAGACTAGACCAGGACTAAACCAAGACTCGACCAGGACTAAACCGAGACTCGACCAGGACTAAACCGAGACTCGACCAGGACTAAACCGAGACTCGACCAGGACTAAACCGAGACTCGACCAGGACTAAACCGAGACTCGACCAGGACTAAACCAAGACTCGACCAGGACTAAACCGAGACTAAACCAAGACTATTCCTGGACTACTAATGGAAAATCCACAACCACGAGTTTATCGGCGGCGATAGCATCTGACGCTATAGGGTTAAGTTACTCTTGAGTAACTTCTTGGACCACAAACTCTTTGTACTTCTAGTTGAGTAATACCATTTTAAATTCTCTTTGCTCTACTCTGCAAACACTTTCTTCACATAATGATTTTAATATGAAAATGTAAACAATACTATCGGCCTCGAGTGAAGGGCATTTGCAAAAGTATTGATTTACAACATCCCCCGTTAAAAGTTACTACAGCCATATTTTTTATTTTATGGACAAGGACTAACAAAAACATAAGAGTACTAAAACTGTGTCCTGGGTTAATAGAACAGCTGGACCTGATCAGTGATGGAAAGTATATACAAGTACTTCAGAGGCTTTCATACTTTTAATGAGGTACATGGTTTGCCTTGTAGTAGTTTTATGGAGATTGGGTAGAGCGATTTAATAAGACCCATAAACAGAGGAGTAGTACAGTATGGGTCCAGTCTCCATGGCATGGTTTCAAAGGACTACTCACTGCTGTCTCGTAGTACTATAAGACCACTTTATAAATCACTAGAATATTAGTACTACTTTTGGGACTTGACGGTAAAGTTACAAATTGAGTAGTTTGTCCACTGATCTTAAGGTCGGCGGTTCGAATCACGTTCTCGACATAAGCGTCACTGGTTGAGCGGGTCCGATCCACTGACCTCACAAAGTTGGAAATGCGATTCTAGCTCCCACAGATTAATGCAGTTGTTGTGTCCTTGTGCAAGACACTCAACCCATCTCGTCCAAAGTGTCTGCGTACATACACCATCTTGAAGGTGGAAAAGTGCTATATAAAAATGTGACCGTTTACCAAATTGCAATCAGAATCAGTTTTGACGGTCAGAACATGAAATACAAGATTTGTTTGGCGCCCTCTAATGGCAACAGTGGCTAGTGAAACATTTTTAAAAGAGAAAATAGCAGCATCAAAAAAGATTAACATGAAATTAACAAATACAGAATACAATTTAAGAGCTAAAACGTTCATTTAAAAGCGCACTGTGTCAATGTTTGCCACCAGCTTGTTTCCACAGAGACATATTTGCTTTGTCTCGAATGTTCCACAATATAGCATTGGGATGTCACCACCAGATCAAGTTACAGGTCAGATCTGTGGAAAGGCAAACCCGTTCACAGTACAAAAAGCTTTTTTCAATGGATTTTTTCCTCAATAAAGCACTTGCAGTTGAATAAAAGACCACCATGTGTCACATTCATGGGTCGGCAATAACATCTCCATGACAGACCAAACGGAAAAAAGTTACATATTGGACATTTATTTGAACTCATCTCTTTTAAATACTTTATAGCTGTATTTTTTTTTACACCTTCACTGCTCCTCTATCGTTCCTGGTTGCCCCTGCCTGCTTTCCTGTGGCTGTAAAGCTGTTATTCTGCACCAGATTAAAGAACCAAAAGTGGAGTGATTTTCCACCAACAACACGGGGTCTGTGATCTCCGCTGGGTGCATCAAAGTACCAGCGTCTTCCCCATTCCGGGTCGATTAGAGATATTTGATCAAGGTATTCATCAAACGTCAGCTTGCTTCTCGCTCGTATGGGGAGCTTGGCAAATTCCAATATTCCTCCCATGGCTGGCCCAGTTTTCCCTGTAGGCAGTTGGCGTGATGGATCGACTTCAAAGTGGGACATTGTGGACTACTTACTAATGTGTGGTTTGGTTTTGACATGGCTCCCGCTGCGTAGTAATCTGAGGAGGTAAACAGGTCTTCTTCGTGTCAGCGTGTCTCTGTAAGTTTCAAGAACTAGTCCCTGAACGCTTTGATGGCATTACGCTGTCGATAGGGTTTTAAAAATGAAGGATACTTCTTCAAAAATTCAAAAATATACCACTGAGGCCAGGTTTGCACTTATCAAATATCTACACAACAAATCAACAAGGATGAAACTGGGACTAACCAAGACTAGACCAGAACTGGACCAAGACTAGACCAGAACTAAAACCAAGACTAGCCCAGAACTAAACCAAGACTAGACCAGAACTAAACCAAGAGTAAACCAGACTAAAACCAAGACTAGACAAGAACTAAACTCCCGCGGGAAGGTGCCGAAATCCCACGAAAACTCGGAGCGGTTCATTTAAAGGAGATTCATATAAGGCAGTGACAGGATAAAATGACATATTATATTTCTGCTATTATATGCAGGGGTTACACAGGTCTACATCCAGGTCTTAGTAAATGCAGTTTTAAATATGACTCTTAAGATATACGGTACTGCCTTGGATGTTGTGTCTTTTCCCCGAAACAGTCCGGCATTTATCTTGCAGTGAATTAATTACAGGTGTTCCTTCTGCCAAAAATACCTTGAAAAAACACATTCGTACTCTAAGTGGGGATTCCTTTCCATAGATCTGACCTGGAAATTGTCTTAGCTTGTCTTGGGGTCATCGTTTGTCTCTATCGAGATTAAACATCTAATGCCTTTTGGCAAGAGATTGGCAATTCCAGGATTGAAATGATCCAAATGATTCTAGTGAAGGTGTATGGAGTTTAAAACCACAGTGGAGCACTTCCTGTTACCAACTGTTCCTAGGGTAGAAGGAAGTAACACGACCCAGGATGTAAAAAGCTAAATAATATGCGGCTTTTTTACTAGCGAGGTAATTGAGGACGTCACAATAACCGTAAACTTAATATTACACAGCAAACAATTTAACAAAAGAAGGCTCAGTCAAAAGTGGTTAAAGATAAAACAAAACGCATCAAAACTACTCAGTCTCAAAGTTAGCTCAAAGTTCTGTAAGTTACAAGATTTTACAATGTTTAAATATGACAGTAATTACAAACGGCATGCGGTTCAGTTCAGAAATCCAGCAGCAAGGAGCGGCAGGGGGGCGGGGCGTCCTTTTGCTACCAAAGGTGGAAAAATCAGGATTGGTTCTGGATCATCGCTCCAACCCCCGCAGGAATCAATCAGATGCCAGCTTGAGGAGCACACCAATTGCGGGAGGGGTCCATGTCCTCGAAGTTTGACAACAACACACTTGACTGTAGGAGGAGCTGGAGACCTGGGGCCGTAACAATGACATCACAAGGTGGAACAGAGTGTTTTCTGTTTGAGAGAAGAACTCTAAATATGCACTCAGCTTAAATATGAAACAAAACACAACTCCAGGTCTGTTTGTGATGAGGAAACAACATTTTAACAGATCAGAAAACAGCGTAATATGTGCGCTTTAAAGTTGGATGTGACCCGGGAATCCAACCTGAGACCGCCTTGCCGTGGGGTGAGTGTGCTTACATCTTTGCCACCCTGCCCTCTATAGAGTTACAGTCTATCGTAAATCAAATATTGTTTTCATCGAATTTGCCAATCTTTAATTCATTTTACAAACGTCCCAGAGTGCACCATTTCTGCCTAAATTAGCTTAGCAAATTAGCTCAGCAAAAACCTGACGTTAATTCCCCACATTATGAATCACAGGCACATTCGCACACATACTTTTTTGCGACTGTACACTCTTTGTCGATCCATTTCCCAGCATTCCCCCTGAGACTTCTGAAAATGATGGATGGAGGGGGCCGGGCGTGACAACAGACGCCGCAGAGAGACTAAAAATTGTTTACGATCCCTTTGTGTGTGGGGTCACTTTTTTAATTAGCTCCTCGCTCGGGACCGTTGGAGCCCAAGGTCCCGGGATGTGCGTAAATTGTTTTATATGGACTACAACCTGACACAGCATTAGCAACCTATGCTAGCTCTCACCGGCACAACGCGCGTCGCTAAGGGAGTCCAGTTGGATGCTGGCCATGCCTCAGATTAAAAGCTATAATTATTAATCCTGAAGCGGCTAATAGAAAAGAAGAATGCGTACTGTTTGCCAGACGAGGCGAGGCGTGCTGTTTGGGTTTGGAGTGGCTTCCTGAGGCGAGTGAAGAATAGACTTATAGACCACGAGCACGTAGTGAAACAGCGGGAGAGCCAAAAGGGTCAGAGCCAAAACAAAACAAGATTACAAGCAGAAAATCACACGTTTGTCCCACTGATTTATGTGCGTTTTCATAAAGGTCACAACGCTTTATTCTCATTCATATATTTTGTAAACCTAATAATATAAATACAGGTTTATGCCACTGGAGAGGGGGACAAAGGGAAGAGAAATTGGCCATGTAATTGGGAACAGAGTATTGTCTTCCGGAGACTAAATAGTCATAAAAGTCATAAAAAAGCAAAGATTTCAAAAGGGGAAAACAATGTAGTAGTAAAAATGTGCTCTACTGACCTCTTGTGGATGGAGTTAGTGCCTTTTTGACCTTAAAGTGGGACTAAACACATAAACCCTGACTACAACCATATTTCAAATAGAGCTGCTTAACTGGGAAGTGACTAGAGGATTAAAGGGGAGAGTGAAGGGGGAAAGGGGCGTGTCTGGAGGACTGAGGGGGGGGAAAGGGGCGTGGTCTGGAGGACTAAAGGGGAGAGTGAAGGGGGAGAAGGGGCGGGGTCTGGAGGACTGAAGGGGGAAAGAGGCGTGGTCTGGAGGACTAAAGGGGAGAGTGAAGGGGGAAAGGGGCGTGGTCTGGAGGACTAAAGGGGAGAGCGGGCGAGGGAGGAGGGGCGTGGTCTGGAGGACTAAAGGGGAGAGTAAGGGTGGAGAAGGGGCGGGGTCTGGAGGACTAAAGGGGAGAGTGAGGGGGGAAAGGGGCAGGGTTTGGACATTTAAGGAACACTATGATTGGTTCGACAAGTATCCACACTGCAAATCCGCCCCTGTGTGTTTCTGATTACAAAACACCTGGCTGTAATCAGGGCAGTCCTGCGTGATGTCACCAACTACTTGAAATTGCAGAGGCCACTAGAGGCAGTGGCACTTGGATGTAAGCGCTTTTGATCAGAGAGCTGCACATTTACCTGTTTTGCACTAAAGTTCCCAAAGAAATGACTCGGGACAGTAGATAATGCTTTTGGATTTAGTGTTTAGTTCCACTTTAAACAATTACACTCAATTAGATATGGTCAATTACTGTTGGTCTACTGAGTTAAAATGAGAGATGAAAATTTGTATACATTTTTTTCACATTTTTATAAAGCGCTTTTCTACCTTCAGCTCACTCAAAGCACTATTCATACACCAGTGTACACAGACACTGGGGACATGGGAAGTTAAGTGTCTTATTCAAGGACACGACGACAGGATTCATCGCAACGCCAACATGTGGTTCAGCGGATCTGCTCGCTCTACTAATGAGAAAACAGGATTCGAACTGGCAACCTTCGAATCAGTGGAGAAACATTATACCAACTACTGTCGCCTCAGGTTTGATTTATTTACCAGAAACACGTCACACAAAATGACATTTAAAAATCAGCCTCCAGTTTAACCTTTTTGTAATGTAAAATATGTAACATTTTAACTTTTTAACATTTATAATTTGCAGAAATAACAATGTTTTGATAATGCAGAGCTTTTTAAAATATGTAAAACACAATAATTCACCCCGTCACTTACTTATCGGCGACATGGGCAAAGTCTTTAGTTTAAAATAAGTCTCGCTGATAGTGCTCACAAATTGCTGTAGCAAACTTTTACAGCTCGAGTCTTTTGTGCATTTGTTAGTAGGACTGGAGAGGCGCTCGGGGGGACGGTTTGTGCTAGCGCTGGGTAAACTTACTGTTGGCTGTAAACACATCGTCCACTGTGATGTATAGACGCAGGGCCTGATCCATAAGGCCTGGCAGACGACCAAGGGCGTTTGAAATATGGAGGTGACAAGACTCAAGTTCAGCCAAAGCAGGACGCCGGCTGGGAGTACTTCAGTGGGACGGTCGTTTTGGAATTTGAAAGATGTTACTAAATCCAAAATGAGCAAAATGCGCCAGAACAGACAAATTGTATAAGAATCGCTTCTAGCATTCTCTCTAAGGTCAATACAAACCGGTGTAATATCTGTGTATAATTGGAGGCGACAGTAGCTGAGCTGGTAAAGTGTTTGTCCAGTGCTCTGAAGGTTGGCCGTTTGCATTCGGCTCTCCACATCAACATCAGGTTTGCGGTGCAATTCCAGCTCCTATAGATGGATGTTGCAGTGGTGCCCTTGGGCAATACACTTACACACTTAATCCACCTCGTCTGTGTACACTGGTGCATGAATGTGTGTGTGGATGGATGGATGAAGACCTTATTGTAACTAATAATTTTGCATTACAGTGGTCCCTCGCTGTATCGTGGTTCACCTTTTGCGATCTTGCTGTTTCGAAGATTTTTTTGGTGCTATTTTGCATGCTTTTTTTTTTTTTTTTTTTACAGTGTACAAACGCACATTGTGTTCTGCGTCCTGATTGGCTGAGGGACTGTAGACCATTGTGTTCTGCATCCTGATTGGCTGAGGGACTGTAGACCATTGTGTTCTGCGTCCTGATTGGCTGAGGGACTGTAGACCATTGTGTTCTGCGTCCTGATTGGCTGAGGGACTGTAGACCATTGTGTTCTGCATCCTGATTGGCTGAGGGACTGTAGAACATTGTCCATGAGTCTCCTCGGTGCCGTGTCTCCTGTACAGTACAGAATGTGTCAGACAAATTTACATAAATGTTAGATCGCAGTGTGACTCTGAAGTGCTGTATGTTTACAAGTTTTCTCCCCGACAAAACCCACAATGTCGATGAAACATTATCCACCGACAAAGTCACCAAAAGTCCGAGGAAGATGCTAACCATCACAGAAAAAGTTGGACCTCTGGACATGCTGAGGAGGTAGAAGTTACGTGGCTGTAGGGCGACCCTTACAGAATAAATGAATCTTCGGTTCGTCACATAAAGAAGGAAAATAACTTAAGGACGACAGCAGCAATAAGTTTTAACAAGGATGCAAAAAGGGTTGTAACTGCCCGCAACAAGACGAAGGATGGAGTCTGCTTTAGATTTGTGGATCAGTGACTGCAGGAAAAAGAACATTATGAGACATTAGAGTGGAGACCGCCAGGACGGTTTCATTCTATAATACTGCTCTTTTTTTTTTAAATCTACGAAGGCTTGAACTTTGAGTTTAAACAAGAGAGAAATGTGAGAAAATGTCAATGCCTGTGTGAGAAAAGTGTATAACGTGTGTGGTGAGGGGTTTTACAGCTGCAAAACACATATAATAATTGCAAAAAAAATAAAGCTGACTACTTTTTGCGGATTTCATCTATTGCAGGTTATTTTTGTGAAGCATTTTATTCTCCGATAATCACCAACCTCGGGATCAGTGGACAAACTCTCTACCAGCTGAGCTACTGTCGTACAGCTACTTTAAACTCAACCAATTTCAGTACAATATAAATGTCTTTATACCATCACAACGTATTAATCTGGGGAAGATATTTGAGCAATCCCAACTTTTGGTCATAATGAAATTTATAAAACATGTCAGCGATGGTTTAGAAGAATATAAGCAAAAAATAAACCAATCCCTAGTATAAAGTGAAATATTACCATGATAATAAATTTTTTCCTATCAAAGTCTGCCACATTGGTAAGAAGTAATACGCCGGTAGTTAAGTAGTCTGCCATCACAACAGCAAAAAATAAAAACATCATAAAAAGTTACCAACCAGACCACGCATAAGAAAATAAAAGTGTAGCCGCTTCCATATAAGTACCTCTGGGCTGTAGATCGATGTATTATAATGATGTTGTGAAAAATGTGTGATATGATGAATGCTTGGTGGATGGCATGCAGTTTGTTCGTTATACCGAGCCAAATGGGATAAAATGTGAAATATCCCCCTTTAAAAGAGCATTAGCAAGCCGCGCAGATGTTAGCGCAATGATGGAGGATTTAGATGAAAATGATGAAGGCCCACTTTTACCCGTTTAATTTCCCTGTACACTTTGATCGCACCTATCCGTCACAGAACGTTTGATTTAAGTATCCGGGTATGGCTTTTGGTTTCCGATCCTTAAGAGAACGCCAAACAGCCATGGAGCTCGTATTTGGGACGATAGCGGCTCGGTTGGTAGAGTGTTTGTCCACTGTTTCGAAGGTTAGCGGTTTGAATCCTGTCCTCGATATAAACTTCGTTGGTAGAGCTTGGTCGGTTGGCGATGTGATTCCATCTTCCACACATGAATGCTGTCGTTGTGTCCTTGGGGAAGACACTTAAACCATTTCGTCCCCAGTGTCTGTGGGTGAGCAGTGACCATTTACTTTCAACCAAACACTCCCAATGGAAAGTCAGTTTAGTATTGCATAGTGACAAACCGGTCAGCCAACCACCTTCATTCTTTTTTGCAAACAAAGATTAAGAAGTCATCAACCAATCGACAAAAATTCTAAAAAGAAATAGTTAATAGTTTTTCTAAAAGTTCAGCAAATTCACACAAATGTAGGTCTTGGACACATAGATGGACATAAGCTATATCATGCTGTTGGGTTATGAGGGGAACGCTATGTATACAGTCTGAGCACCAGTCTATAAAAAGTGAATTAGCTATTTAATGTGTTATTGCTTGGCCTGGATTGTTCCACAGTATGGCATTAAACTGATCTCTTTAGCATTTACTAAATTACTAGTGCTTTTATTGCAGTTTGCAGCCGAGCGTGAAGCGCGGCTGGGATGAGAATCAGCTCCTCCAAATCCGAGGCCATGATTCTCGACCGGAAAAAAGGCGCTTGCCCTCTCCAGGTGGGTGGACGGTCTCTGCCTTAAGTGGAGGAGTTCAAGTATCTCAGAGTCTTGTTCACGAGAGAGGGAAGGATGGAGCGTGAGATTGGCAGGCGAATTGGTTGCGGTGAAGAAGGAGCTGAGTCAAAAGGGAAAGCTCTTGATTTTCAACCGGGCCTAGGACACACTGGAGGGACTGTGTCTCTTGGCTGGCCTGGAAATGTCTTGGGGTCTCAGAGGAGCTTTAGGAAGTGTCTGGGGAGGGAGAAGTCTGGGAGTCCCTGCTTAGACTGCTGCCCTTGTGACAAGCAGAAGATAGTTGGATTGATTGTGAACATTCTAGAGAACTCAGTCACATCGCCATGGAGACAGAGACAGGCATAACCTCCTAAAAGATTGGATGTATCTCTGGACCAAATTATGAATCATCACCATCAATAAAAACAACTCAACAATTGCCAAACAGACCATATTTGAAAAAAGTATCTATAAAAATGGCTTAAAATGAATTCAGTTGCAACGAATACAGAGAACTATTGAGTCACCGAACGAAAAAAAAAAAAGGAGAAAAAAAAGAAAAGAACGACCAAAATCCATTTGACCTACTAATATTGTTCTGATTACAGTCATACCTGAATGACTAAAAAAACACGCTCGCGTTGAATTCTGCACAAAATCAAAACCAGACTTTCCAACAACAATCCAAATCGTACTCGTGACCCCACACCCTCTTCTTATATACTTCCTCCGTGACCTTTCACCTCTCCATTTTCCGAATATAACGACATCGGCGTATCAGCTCCCCCTAGTTACTAACCCCAACGCGACGCACAGAGAGGTTATTGACATCGGCGCTGGTTCTCTGCGAGCTTCCATTGTTGACCCGTGACTAGCACCGGGGACTATATAAAAACACGGCGTTAAAGAGATTGGCTTGGGACGCAGGGTGGGCCCGTGGGGAGAGGACCAGAGCAAACTCCATTACATTGAGTGCAGATTGGAACATAGAAAGTGAAAGGAGAGAATCTTTATTATAAAAGGGGGTCATGGGTGACACGGGTGGACTGGTAAACAGACAGTAATCCGAGTAGTAATGGTCGTGTGGTGGGTTTCGGGTTAAGAGTCGATGCATATGAGGTACACGGCGGGTCTATGGAGCCATTACAACGTGCAAATATATGTGTAGAGAGGACAGCATTGGTGTATTGTTATGTTATATGGAGAACGAAATGGATATTATGACTCAACTATATATGGAATACAAAGAAAAGGATAGTATGGATCGAGCTGCCGCCACACGTTAATCGAAATCGCATGAAAATCGAAATTTCAGCTGATGCAATTGGCGAATCGCAAAAGCTACACAGCAAAATATCCTGGTTTATTCTGCATAAAAAGTGAAACGTCTAACCCTGTAGTTCAGATCTGTATAAACATGGTCCGAAATGTGACTCTTGTATCAGTTTGTCAGGTCTGATTTCAGTCTTCTCGTCAAATCTTCCGAACTCGTTTAAAAATGTGGACTCTGAACAGAAACCTTATTAAAAATCCCACATTTAATCGTAATCGCAATCCTTTTTTTCTTAAATTGTAAGACTAGTATCAAAAGCAGATACTCGTTTGAAGTATTGGTGGGTTTCAGATGACATCACAATCTCTTCTAAAGACACAATAATAATGAATACAGATGCTAGCAAGTAAAATGAAGCTGTTAAGAAGCAGATATACAACTGGTATAATGATGTTATTATAATATATATTGTTTTTGCATGAAAGAGACATTAAAATAAAAATATATCTTTTAATTATCCTTGCGGTAATAAAACATTTGAACGTATGTGTGGGTTATAAACTCAATTAGCTTGTTCGTACTTGACAAGCCGGAAACCACAAATAAGTTCATGCTAATTGATTCTGAACAACACATGCATAGAAATAGTAACTCCCTGTGTTAGCCAAGTGTAAATGTGTGAAACATATGAGTTGTTGTTTAAAAAAAAAAAAAAGCAAGGTGGTTTTAAAAAAAAAAAAAAAAATGACGCAAACAAATAATTTAATTCAAAAGTTTTAGGATGAAGACACCTGTTTGTTCACAGTTTGTTTGTTGGCCTGGTCTATTGAACGACAGTAAGTGTGAACTGTGCCTGACTCGTGTTTTGCATAATCGTTCAGGCCCTTAATGGATTCTCTCACTCCTATTAGCATACTGGCTATCACTATTGTTTTCCTTGTTTTGATTTAGGTCTGAGGATGGATTTATAAAAAGGAGATAAATCATGTTTAAGGCCCCATTTTCCTGTTCAAAGATGGATCGTCTTTCCTGACAAAAATGGCCTCTTTAACTCCCGTCTCAAGCCATTTCTTTTGATCTGTACCTCACTAAAGAGAGAGCAGCCGTTAAGGGCCTGCATGATTATGCAAAATATGACTCAGGCACAGTTCACACTTAGCGCAGTTAACAAAAAAACCTAGCTAACAAACAAACTATATAAAAACAGGTGGGTTAGCTTCAGTGTAATTAGCTCCTCCCTTCAGACAGAGCCAAGCGTCTTCACTCTGAAACTTTTTGTCCAGTTGACCGATTTTTTTATTTTATTTTTTGCTACGGATCACACCTGGACGATTGAAGGATTACACAGACATCTAAAAAAAACGAATACAATTTGTGAAAGGCACTTAGCATTAATCTTATCTTGTCATTTCAGTCACTTCAACCATCTCCGAGACAGCCATTCATATAGAAATAAACACAAATGAAAAACTGTTAGCACAACTTACGTCCTTAGCTTCCTCTTCACCATTTACCAAGAATCCTCAGTTGCTTCTGCTCTTTCACACCTGATATATTTGGGTTGGGAGGTGCAGACTTGATGTGCGGTGACTAAGTGCTGCTTGAGTGGAGCCTACCCACACTCCATATGCAGAAGTCACATTACTGAAAACTTTTTACTTAGCACTTAGCATACATTCTGCTCCAGTTACCCTTAAAAGCAACACATAATTATAATGGATAAAAAAAATAAGACAAGACTGGCATATGGTAAAATGTATCGCCTTTTCATATGGAGCGACAGGACCTCACTGATCCAGAAGGTTGGCGGTTTGAATCCTGCTCTCGACATAACATAAAAAAAAACATAATTGGTTGAGTGGTCAGATTCACTGATCTACAGGTTGGTGGTGCGATTTTAGCCACAGATAAGTACCATTGTTGTGTCTTTGGGCAAGACATTTTACGCTCCTCGCCGTGTCTGAATGTGTGAACGGGTGAGCGGTTCCTTGATGTAAAGCCCTTTGAATACCTCAAAAAGCGTTATATAAAAATACGACCATTTACCATTTCATACAACCTGGATTAAAGTGCATCATGTAACTTTTCCGCAAAATTGCTTGCCTTGATGGCTCCATTGCTTTGCCTAAAATGTTCCACAGCATGGCATTAAACTAATTCATCTTGCATTTATATTCAGTTACGGGTGTTTCTTGATCAACAACTTAAATTACCAGACTTGCCTCTCCACAGATCTGACTTGTAACTTGTATAACCTGGTCTGGTAGTGTTTGTTTCCATGGAGATAAGTTTGAAACCAGATTGTGTATAAAAGTTAATTACACACAGAAAATTATTTTGAAAAAAAAAAAAAAAAAAAAAAAAAAATATATATAGCTATATATATATATATATATAAAAATAATAATGGCAATAGTAATAATACAATTAATTTAAAATTCATTTAAAATTAATTTTCTGTAATTAAATGTAGAAATGAAAATTACTACTGTTTTTTTGCTCACAAAACATGCATTCTTACTATGAGTGGGCTCGCCTCACCACAGATCTTACCTGTAAATTGGGCTGCTTGTGTCATCTGCCTGTTTGCATGGAGATCGGCAAGTTTAATTCTATATTGTAGAACACTCTAGAGAACTTAAAAACATCACCATGGTGAATGTACAAAAAAAATCAAATAAATATAAAAAATAAAAATACAAAAATAAAAAAAAATCTACCTGAGATTAATTTTCTATAAATTAAATACATGAACATGAAAATTACTAGTGTTTTTATTGCATTCTTAGTTACTACTCACAGATCTTACCTGTACCCTGCTGACGTCATGTGCTTGTCTCTGTGGAGATCGGTAGGTTTAATTTGTATTGTGGAATATTTTAGAGAATTCAATAACATCGCCATGAAGAATGTGCAAAAAAAAAAAAAAATAAAATAAAATAAAAATACCAAATAATTAGTTTTCTATAATTAAACACACAAATGAAAAGTGCTGCTAAATTAATCAGTTAATAATTGGACGCTGGGGGTGTGGGGCTTTCACTCTCACAGGTCACTATGTCATGTTTTAATTAATTTCAAGCTGCATTTGCAATTATCGCATTAATCTTTATTAGCTATGAACAAAACCAGGCTACGGTCATGTAATTATAGTTCTACGCAAAATGACAGTGTCCCTATCTCCTCCATCGCGTCGCATTACAATACAATAAAGACCCAGGTCAGAGAATGTTCAATCACACAAATTACTACTCATGAATATTTTATGAAAGAAATATGCAAATGTCTGAGCAGGTATGGAGGTCCATGTGCAGTTCTATAGGTGAATGGTCACGTTTTTATATAGCGCTTTTTTTCCCACCGTCAATGCACTAAAAACAGTTCACATCAAGGCACCACTCACACATTTATACAGCAGTGTACGCAGACACTGGGGGTGAGGTGGGTTAAGTGTCTTGGCCAAGGACACAACAGTTGTATTCATCTGTGGGAGCTGGAATCGCACCGCCAACCTGTGGGTCGGTGGATCTGACCGCTCGACCAACGATGTCTTTAATTGTATCTTTGTTATGGTTCAAATATGGTTTAATATTCTGTTAAAAAGCTTGTTTGCTAATTACTGGTATTAAGTAGTAAAGAAATAAAGGTAAATAGCGCTACTAAATATTTTTCGACAAAGCAAAGGGTGGAGACTTTAAGGATTTAAATATAAACTATATAAAAACATAATTTAAATTTTAAAAATGGTTTAAAAAAAATTCTTCTTTACTACATAATTCCATATATCTTGCTTCATATATTTGATGTCTTCTGTTTGTATATAAAATGTAAGTAGTAAAATAAAAGGAAAAAAAAATGGTGGAATAGTGCTGTATATAATGTATTTCTTTACACCAGGCATGCCCAAGCTGTGGCCGGGGGCCAAATGTGGCCCTCAGACAAATTTTTCTTGGTCCTCAAGCTTCCAGGTGAATTGGCCCATATTATTTAAACAGTACTTTTAACTGTACATTTCTGAAAATCTAATTTAACAAGCCCATATCAAATATTTAATGTGTCCCACTGAGGATGCAGCATGAATAAAGGTCGAGTGGTTCAGTCTAACTTGTAATAATATCGCAGATTTGAAGTATTCACTGTATTGGCGATGAGTCTGTGGCCCTCAATCGGCCCTCAGCTTTGTCTGTGTTTTTATGTGTGGCCCTAAATGAGAAAAGTTTGGACACCCCTGCTTTACACTATAACCTGCAGATTTTGGCCTGTTGTAAAATGCTAAATATAGTATGAAAAAACACAAGAAAACCAACTACGATAATGCTTTCAAGAGATGGGGAAAATGATCAAATCTAGGTTTAAAGGTTCTATATTACA
The DNA here is from genome assembly GCA_019594935.1 of Periophthalmus modestus. Lineage (NCBI taxonomy): Eukaryota > Metazoa > Chordata > Actinopteri > Gobiiformes > Gobiidae > Periophthalmus > Periophthalmus modestus. The sequence goes on along the minus strand of JAIEZT010000198.1, from coordinate 15,979,546 downwards.
CAAAAGTGACTCTTGTGAGCTTTAAGTCGTGTTATAATATTGTTACCTCCTCAAAAACAGACCTGAAGTTGTGTTTTGTGTTCATTCACATGTCTGAGTAACACTTTATTAGTCTAACATCTCCAAAGCTCAAAATGCTCTGTTCCACAAAAAATAAGCGTCATATGTGCCCCTTAAGTATTAGCATAACGTTGTTGTACTGTACATCTTAGACACGAGATAAAACTCCACTTTTAACCCCCGTGCACTCAAGCTGTTTTCTATTGGTGATTTTTTTAACATATTTCTGCCCCTCGTTCCAGCCGCTGTATTAACTTGCACAAACAAAACCATTCAAAACAACAGGAGTTACAGAAACAAGCAAGACATACACCAGAAGACGAGCTTTTTGCAGAATCTCTCACACTGCCTGCAGCTTGAATACGCGATTATGACAACCAACAACAGCGCTTTGAAAAACACAACTCTGAATGCACCAATGATGGGCTCACAAAAAAGACAGACAACAGCAAGTAAAAGTAAATTATACTTTTACACAAAAATAAAGGAGGTGAAATGTAGGACTAAAACGGGAGTAGTAGGCTCAGTTGTAGGTCATAACTAACACTACATACAACTGTGGGAAGTGTTTAACAGAAGTAGTAGAAGTAACAGTACAGTGGATAGTTGCTGTAGCTTAGTAGCGTTCGGCTTCAGTCAAATGAAGCTTATCGAGGCTAGAGCAGATATAGCGGTGAATTTGGAGCCAACTTCCATATTTGGAGGTGTCACAGCAACCAAGGAGCTAATCAATAGAAAGTGAATTGGAGCCAGTGTGGATGGAGCCAGAAGTGCGCCCATGCTCACTTCCTGGAATATGACGTGTATTTACTCAAGTACAAGTTAGCATAGCCTGACCTGTTTTTACCCGAGTACAAAGTTAGCACATAGTGACCTGTATTTACTCGAGTACAAAGTTAACATAGCCTGACTTGTCCATGATCAGGCTATGCTAACCTTTACTCGAGTGCAAGGTTAGCATAGCCTGACCTGTATTTACTCGAGTACAAAGTTAGCGTAGAATACCCTGTATTTACTCAAGTACAAGGTTAGCATAGACTGACCTGTATTTACTCAAGTACAAGTTAGCGTAGCCTAACCTGTATTTACTCGGGTACAGTGTTACCGTAGCCTGACCTGTATTTACTCGAGTACAAAGTTAACATAATCTGACCTGTATTTACTTGAGTATAAAGCTAGCGTAGCCTGAGCTGTATTTTCTCGAGTATAAAGCTAGCGTAGCCTGAGCTGTATTTTCTCGAGTACAGTGTTAGTGTAGCCTGACCTGTATTTACTCGAGTACAGTGTGTTAGCGTAGCCTGACTTGTATTTACTTGAGTACAGTGTCAGCGTAGCCTGAGCTGTATTTACTCGAGTACAAAGTTAACACAATCTGACCTGTATTTACTTGAGTATAAAGCTAGCGTAGCCTGAGCTGTATTTACTCGAGTACAAAGTTAACATAATCTGTCCTGTATTTACTCGAGTATAAAGCTAGCGTAGCCTGCGCTCTTGCTCCAGTCCAGAGCTAGCGTAGCATTGTTTTTGTCAGTCATTGGTCACTTGGACATCGGCTCTGCGTGTCCATACATCATCAGAGCGCGGCTCCTCGTCTCGTTTGGGAATGAAAGTCTTTATTATCGATTCTGGCTCCCTGCTCACATCCGTCTGAGCTCTGTCCCCTGTCCTGAGAGGGAGAGAGGGAGAGGGTCAAGAAGAAAGAGGGAGGGAGGAGAAAAAGAGGAAGATGGAGAGAGGGAGCGGAGTCAGGAATAGAAAGGGGTAGGAGAGAGACAGAGAAATAGAAAGAGAGGGGAAGAGTGAAAGGGAGAGTAAGAGAGAAGGGGTTGAGAGGGAGAGAGAAAGAGAGGGAGATGGGGAGAGAGACGGGGAGAGAGAATGAGAGAAAGGGGGAGAGAGAAGGAGAGAGGGGGGGAGGGGGGGGGAAGAACAGGAAGAAGTAGAGAGAGAGGGGGACAGAAGGAGAGGGAGGAGAGAGAGAATGAGAGAGAGATAATGAGAGAGAGGGGGAGAGAGAAGAGGAGAGGGGAGAGGGAAGGAGAGAGAGAGGGGAGAGAGAAAGAGTGGAAGAGAGGGAGGGGGAGAGAGATGGAGAGGGAGATGAGAGAGAAGAAGAGAGAGAGAGTGAGAGATAATGAGAGAAAGGGAGAGAGAGAAGAGGAGAGGGGAGAGGGAAGGAGAGAGAGGAGAGAGAGAGAGAGAGAGGGGAGAGAGGGGGAGAGGGAGATGGAGAGGAGAGAGAGGAGAGAGAGTGAGAAATAATGAGAGAGAGGGGGAGAGAGAAGAGGAGAGGGGGGGAGAGAGAAGAGGGGGGAGAGAGGGGAGAAGGAGGAGAGAGAGAGAGAGAAAGAGTGGGAGGGGGGGGGGTGGAGAGAGAAGGAGAGAGAGATAGTGAGAGAGAGGGGGAGCGAGTAGGAGACAGAGAGAGAGATGGAGTGAGAGGATGTCTGGAGTTTTTCTGCATATTACTTAAAAGGTTTAATCTCCCGATGAGTAAAAAAAGCTTTTTGAAAATGGTTTTCCAAATGTTCTTCATGAAGGTGATCTGAGGCAGCCTCATCAAAAAGTCAAAAATATTCTGGGTTTTTTATTACAAGTAACATTAAGTAAAGGTAAAGAGTACTACTGCTTCTGGTGACTTACTGATACTATACTTACTATTACTACTAACTACTACTGCTATACCACCTCTACGCTCACTGCTTCTGCAACTCTTTTCAGCTACTACAACTATTACTACTACAACTATAATGACTGTTGTAACTACAACAACTGCAACTACAACTACAATTACTACAACTATTGCTACTACTACAACTACTACTACAAACACTACTATTATAAGTACTACAATTGTTAATGTATAACTACTATAATTGCTACTACAACTAAAACAAACTACTACTACTACTACTGTAACTACTACAACTACTACAATTACAACTACTACTAGAACTAGTACAATTGCTACAATAACTAAAACAAGTACTACTACTACTAAAATTAACTACTACAACTACAATTAGAACTACTACTATTACAACTACTATAATAAACTACTCCCAAATACATTTACTACTGCCTCCTAAAGTACTCGCAGTATCTCTTCGGTCCCAGCGTTGTCACAGAACTGTCTCAGGATCTAAACATTGTTAAAATTCGTGCGTCGGTGCAGATTTTTAATTCTCTTTTATGTGTGCGTCGTGTTGGAGTAATGTTGCTGTACTCGCTGAACCCGGGGGGCCACTGTCAAACCAAATATTTTCATTCACCTCTTTTCTCCCACGTGAATCATTAGCCAAGGTCACATAACAAAATCCAACTTCGGAGTGATTAAAATATACTTTGAAGCAGGTTAAAAAGTGAACAAACTATTGGTAAAGTGACCCCCCCAAGGCCCTTTCTGTCAGTGTGCAAAAAGAGTCATGTTTTAACAATGAAATGTAATGAAAAATACAGGAGAGTTAAAGTTCCCATGTTCTGGTACAGCATTTAAAACAGATTAAGGTCAAACGGCAGCTTGACCTGTCGAGATTTCATTGGGTTTGGAGAATTGTGAGAATCAACTGTCAGTGTTCCTCAAAACTCTCTCTGCGCAGTGTGTGAATGTTTAAGAGGAGACACGACAGGCAAAACATCAATTTAATCAGCTTCTCTATAGGTTACAGAGGTTCCCTCGTTTATCGTGGGGTTATGTTCTAAAAATAGCCCGTAATTGGCGAAATCCGCGAAGTATCAGCTTTATTTTTTTTTTTTGCAATTATTCCTCTGTTTCTCTTGTCTGTAAAACCTCTCACCACACACTTTATACACTTTCTCACACAGGCATTAACATTTACTCACATTACACTCTCAAAGTTCAAACCTTAATATAATAATACTACTACTACTACAATAACTACTACTACTACAATTAATACAACCACTTACTACTGCTGCTACTACTACTATGATTAATACAACTAACTACGACTACTACTACTACTACTACTACTACTGGTGTATGAGTGTGTGTGTGAGTGGTTCCCTGATGTAAAGTTCTTTAACCTTAAATGTGGAGAAGCACTATATAAAAATGTGACCTTTTAACCTTTTACCTATAACCCATCAGCCAACTTGAAATCCTCCAGAATGTATCTTTAACCAAACACACAGACTGTGCTGCATTAACTCGAGTACTGTCATATGTTCAATTTACATGGGAAATCACAGCTCTGTCTTCCCAGGATGTACTTAGCGCTAATTAAACCTGTTCATTCTCTGAAGGTTGATGGAGCTATTCTAGTTTGCGGCGCGATAAACGATTCGACAGACGTCATTTGTCAAAATGCATTTGTTCTATTCTTTACACTGCCCACGGATCACAACAACCTCCACAGAGTCACACACTTCAGCTAAAAACGATCATCCACGGACTTTAAGGTTTAAGACGGGACTAAACCAAGACACAAACAGAAAAAACACGTGGGAGAAGGTCACGTGTTTATACAGAAATTTAAAGAATCAAAGTGGTTTACATCAAGGGACCACACACACATATAAATACACACATTCACACACACACACACACACACACACACACACACATTCATTACACACATACACACCACATTCCACACACACATATATACACACATTCACACACACGTATATACACAGATATATACACATATATACACCAGAGTACGCTCTTGAAGTCTACTGTGTACCAAGTACAGCAACTACAACAAAAACTATGACAACTAAAAACAACTACAGCAAACTACATCAAACTACAACAACAAACAAATACAGCAACAAATACAGCAACAACTACAACTACAAAAATAGCAACTACAACAACACCTACAAATACAGTAACTACAACAAACTACTACAAATACAGCAACTACAACAAAAAAACACTACGACAACTACAACAAACAAATAAAGCAACTACAACACCACTACAAATACAGCAACTAACAACAACAACTACTACAACAAAAACCGAAACTACAACTACAAATATAGCACCTGCAACAGCTACTACTTACTACTACAATACAGCAACTTCGACATAAAAAAACTACTACAACCATCTACAGCAACTACAACTACAGCAACTATAACAAAAACTACTACAAACTACAGCAGCTACAGCAACTACAACAACAAATATAGAAACTACAACTACAAATACAGCACCTGCAACAGCTACTACAATACTACAACAACAAATATCAACATACTAACAAATACAGCATCTACAACAAATACTACTACAAGAAATAACTCCTACTCCTTCACTGTTTTGCACAGCTTTAGCTCAGGTCTAGTTTGGTTCTAGTTCTTGATCCTGGTTCTGTGTGTTGGTGATTTACTCTGGTCCATGAAACATAACTGGATTCAAACATTGGCTACTTCCATTATTTTACAGTTAAATTACACATTAACATCAGGACTGACCAACAAGAGGAGTCCTGCGCACCCTCGTCTGGCAACCCGCCCAGCCGCTGTGGGACCGTCTCACATGTGACCAACTCAACCAGCGATTACACTAAATTAATCAACAACATCAATTAGCCACTACAAGACGATTTTGTTATTATTACTCGCGTCGTTCAATCCCTTTTTTTTTTTTTCCATTTCGTCTCTTCAAAGGCTTTCCGTAATTACTTCCCGTGTGATTTTCCCCGAGCATATTGTTGGGACCTTCTCCGTTTTTCCAAGGGCATTCGGAAACACTAGAGGAGGTTGGGAACATCTAAAAATAAATGCTTTTCATCTTTATTTTGTCCGCCATGTTTTTTCTTTTGTTTAATGCCGTGAGAGTTACTGGAATTGTTGTGTTGTTGATGTATGGGGGGTTCGGGCGAGCAGACAGATGGGTAAATGTAATTATTATACGTGTTTTCGAAGCAGCGAAAGGAAAAAAAAGAAAAAAAAACACATCCCGAAAGGAGAGGTGAAGAAAGCAGACGGAGCCATTTGTCACTGCAGACAATAGCGAGGACAACCCAATAAGAGGATTTTACATAAAACAGCACAAATGACTGCGTTTTAGACAACACGGAACCGCTAATGTGGTTCTCGCCGTCATCCCTTTGATTTTGATATAGTGCGGTCCTACAACGCTACCTACAGCGTGTATTGTTTGTCAAATTGTCAAATTACGCTGTTTCTCATCAGGATTTTATTTATATACAGGTAAAAGTCTTAAATATAGTGGGTGTGTCTATCTGTCCTTTATTTCTGTTTTTTTATGAGCATCGGTATGGTGGCCTTAGAGGGTCAGATGTAGGTGTGTTATTAGTTGGAAGAAGTCTGGTGTTTAATAAGCATGTTCAAATGCCCTTATGCTTGGAGAATATAAACATCTCTACGGCAGCCCTTGGAGGGTCACATGAATGGGGTTAACCACTGCAGCAGTAGTAGTAGTGTAGTAGTAGTAGTGGTAGTAGTAGTAGTATTAGGGACATCACCTGCTCTAAGTGAAATCTTGCATATAGAAAGATGAGTTGTTTTCAGTGGATCGATCACGTTGTCAGGTCAGATTGATCTTCAGGATCATGGACTAAAACAGGATTAACTCAGGACTAAATCAGGACTAAACCAGGACCCTAAAACCAGTGACTAAACCAGGACTAAACCAGGATTACCTCAGGACTAAACCAGGACTAAACCAGGACTAAACCAGGACTAAACCAGACTAAACCAGGATTAAACAGGATTAAACTCAGGACTAACTCAGGACTAACTCAGGACTAAACCAGGACTAAACCAGGACAAAACCAGGACTAAACCCAGGACCTAAACATGGGGACCTAACCATGGATAAACATGGACTAAACATGGACTAAACATGGACTAAACAGGACTAAACCCAGGACCTAACACAGGACTAAACCGGACTAAAACATGGACTAAACAAGGACTAACATGGACTCAAATCTGGACTAAAACAGACCTAAACCAGGACTAAACCAGGACCTACAACCGGGACTAAACCGGGACTAAACCAGGACTAAACAGGACTAACCGGGACTAAACATGGACCAAACGGGACTAAACCTGGACTAAACGGGACTAAACATGGGACTAAACTGGGAACTAACCCAAGACTAACCCAAAGACTAAACCAACCCAGGACTAAAACTGGTTTTAATTTAGTCCTAAACCAAACATCGGGCTAAAACATGGACCTAACCAGGGGATAACTAGGACTAAACTAAACCAAGATCCTAAACCATGAGTAAAATATAGACTAAATCAGGACTAACCCAGGACCTAACCAACCGCAGGCTAAACCACGGACTAACATGGACTTAACCAGGTCATCAAAACATGGGACTAAACCAGGTCAAAACATGGACAAAACATGGACTAAACCTGGACTAAAACCTGGACTAAACTGGACTAAACATGGACTAACCCAGTCACAACATGGACTAAAACTGGACCTAAATATGGGGAATCAGGTCAATCTTTCATCGTTTTCTGCAGTTAGAACCTGTAACATTCTTTCTGAAGATGTGAGACAGACCTCGACTTGACAATGTTTACAAATCCCGGCCACATGGTTGTGTTTAGCTGAATGTGACTGAAAGGGCCAAGTTACTTTTATAATGATTATTTATATTGTGATTTGTTGTATTGTGATTTTAACGCCTTTCTATTCTGAAAGCCTTTGAATTACTTTGTGTACAATTGTCCTGTACAAATACAGCCTACAGTCAGTGTATCCCCCACTGATGCCTCTTGTATCATTGGTATTCTGTCCTGGGAGCCCACCTGTTTAGAGGAAAGAACAACAATAGAAGGAAGAGAAGATGGGATGTTAAAGTAGCGCCACATTGTTTGTATAGAGTGGCTGTGTTTTTGGCACTTGTCAACCTCTACCATTTGAATGTAAATGGCCGCATCTGCGAGAACAGCCCCGGAAAACAGGTCCCTATGGAAAAGATGGCTTCCTATAACAAACAAGGCAATTATGTTTTCAAGTGTTACCATCATCCTGGCCCATCTCCGCTGCCAGTTTGTTCACTCGCGATTGCACGTCCCCACAGGGCTACTGTAGAGCGGATGTTAATGTAAGAGCTGGGGCAGGAGGGGAATCTTAAAACGGGTGATGAGACAGGGCAAAGAAATTAAAGTTTGGGATCAATATATTGAAATAAAGACAATTAAATAACAACTGCGAGAATAAAAGGCCTCAGATGACTAGGGTAATACTGATATGATTTATAGTTAAAAAAAGACATCGATGGTGTATTACAGCTCCTCACTTATATCATCAATCTCTCCTTTAAGTGTATATATATTCCAACCAAATGAAAATAGCTAAAAGTAGTGTATTTTCCGGAGGTATAAGTCACACCAGCCAAAAAATGCATAATAATGAAAGAAACAATATATTTCACATATAGTCGCATCGGAGAATGAGTCAAATGAAAGTCGATTTTAATGCCGTTGTTTTAGAGGTTTTTAAGGACGAACGCCGGCTCAAACGGTGCTGAATAAACCCCATGATAAACCTATGAAGGGATCGGATATCTGTGGAGAGTTCTATAAGTGTGCATGTGCAGGAGAGGACACCAACACCGCCAAATACTCACTTTAGCTCCAGGTTTCTTGTGATTACCATATTTTCGGAAGTATAAGCCACACCAGCCAAAAATGCATAATAATGAAGAGGAAAAAAACATTTTCATGATTGTATAAATCGCATGCTGAGTATAAGTTCGCACCCTCGGCCAAACTATGCAAAAAAAAGTGTAACTTATAGAGTGGAAAATACGTAGAAAAAAAACAATAATTTAATCAAACATGAGGCTAGTTCAGGTCAGTGGGCGTAGTTCGTCGTGAGTGGGAGCTCGCTGTTTTTAAGGGGACGGATGTGAGCACATGAAGCTGTATATAAGACCCAGTGTACCTTCTCTGACCAGTGCCCCCTGTGCTGACAAGTGTGCTCCTTAAGGCTGACCAGTGCACCTGTCTGAGCTAGTGACCCCCCTTGTCTGTCAGTGCCCCTCTCTGACCAGTGGCTCCTTGTCCGACCAGTAGCCCATCCTCTTGACCAGTCCATCTGTCCTACCAGAGTACCTGTCTGACCAGCACCCCTTGTCTGACCAGTGCCCCCTGTTCTGACCAGCCCCTGTGTGACTCAGCGCCCCTTGGTCTGACCAGTGCCAACCTGTTTTGACCAGTGCCCCCTGTCTGAACCAGTGCACCTTGGTTTGGGGGGGCACCCTGTTTGACCAGTGCACCCTTGGTCTGAACAGTGCTAGTGCCCATGTTACAGAGATACCTGTGCACTATTGCATCTGACCAGTGCACCTGTTTGACCAGTGCCCCTGCCTGACCGGTGTGCACCTTGTCTGACCAGTGAAAAAAACAAGCGCCCTGGGTCAAACTGGGTCAAACACAGTCCCTATAAACAAAAGTGAATACAGGTCTTTTTGTCTTTGTCTCTAATGTGACTCCCAGTGGCTCGGTGGTATCTGCATTTAAAACACGCCAGGAAAAAATAAATATAATCATTTACGATGTGTAGTTTGGTAATAAAAAGTGGCGTTATACTTGTATATCAACTCAATATTGATCCACCCCAAGGTCTGCGGCCTACCCATATAAAGTCAGCGGGGGGCGCACTGACAAACTGTAAGATATGGCCTTTGTTATTTCTCACAATAAGATTGGGAAAAGAAAGAGTTCTCTACTGGGTATGAAACAATCACGTCAACGCCCAAAATAAAATAAAAAATTATTGTATAAAATGGTTTATTATAAAACTATTTCAGAACTCTTGCTATCATTCGTCGACAAATGTGTCTCACCAGAACATTTGGCGATTAAAACGTTGCACAACAACTTATGACATATGTGGTATAATGGTGATTGATTTAGAGACCCTTGTGGGTCTGTTGTGCTTCCCTAACGTTGCACTGGTGCCTCTAGTCCTACTTATGCCTAGTAATTCAAAACCCCTAATGATGGATTTCACACCTATCATATCCTAGGCGATAGAGTATCCCTCTTGTTTTCTGTTTTGCTTTTGCTTGGGTCTGAGGCTGTAGTTACATGTGAAAGTGGTAGATTGAGGTCTGAGATCCCCATTCCTGTTCAAAAGACGGATCCTCTTTCCATACTAATAAATTTCTTCTTTAAGTCCCTCTCAAACCATATGTATAATCTTTTTGAGGTTGGTGTGGCCATAGTTAGCTCCTCTCAGACTAGAATAAGGCTTATGTGTCAGCAATATCTGTACCAGAACTGAAGAACACTGTTGCACGTGTAAACTTTTGTCCAGCTGACAGATTGTGAAATTTGTTCTTGCGTACAATTCAATGCTTCAGACGGAATCT
>JAIEZT010000198.1:15896157-15969040 GCA_019594935.1 Periophthalmus modestus | reverse complement strand
ACCATGTGTCAAATTCAAAAAAAATTGGTCGGAAATAAACTCTCCAGGACGACCAACCGGAAAAAAGTTAATATTGGACATTTATTTGAACTCATCTCATTTGACATACTTATACTGTATTTTTTTTTTACACCGTTCACTGCGCCTACTATCGGTTCCTGGTTGCCCCTGCCTGCTTTCCTGTGGCTGTACCAGCTGTTATTCGCACCAGATTAAAGAATCCAAAAGGTGGATGATTTCCTCCAACAACACGGGGTCTTGTGATCTCCGCTGGGTGCATCAAAGTACCAGCGTCTTCCCCATTCCGGGTCGATTAAGATATTTGATCAAGGTAGTTCATCAAACGTCAGCTTGCTCTTCTCGCTCGTATGGGGGAGCTTGGCAAATTCCAATATTCCTCCTGGCCATGGCTGGCCCATTTTTTCCCTGTATGCAGTTGGCGTGATGGATCGACTTCAAAGTGGGACATTGTGGACTACTTACTAATGTTTGGTTTGTGTTTTGACAATCTGGCTCCCGCTGCGTAGTAATCTGAGGAGGTAAACAGGTCTTTCTTCGTGTGTTCAGCGTGTCTCTGTAAGTTTTCAAGAACTAAGGTCTCTGAAACGCTTTGATGGCATTACACTGTCGATAGTGTTTTAAAAATGAAGGATACTTCTTCAAAAAAAATTCAAAAATATATTACCACTGAGGCCAGGTTTGCACTTATCAAATATCTACACAACAAATCAAGCAAGGATGAAACTGGGACTAAACTAAGACTGAGACTAGAAGGACTAAACCAAGACTCAACCAGAACTAAACCAAGACTAGCCCAAACCCCAATCTAGACTAGCTAAACCAGACTAGACCAGGACTAAACCAATACGATACCAAGACTAAAACCAATATAGACAGTAAAACCAGAGTAAACCAGAACTAAAACTGCGCTCGGAAGTGCCGAAATCCCACGAAAACTCGGAGCAGTTCATTTAAAGGAGATTCATATAAGGCTAGTGACAGGATAAAATGAACATTTATATTTCTGCTATTATATGCAGGGGGTTACACAGGTCTACATCCAGGTCTTAGTAAATGCAGTTTTAAATATGACTCTTAAGATATACCGGTACTGCTTTGGATGTTGTGTCTTTTTCCCCGAAACAGTTCGGCATTTAGCTTGCAGTGAATTAATTACAGGTGTTCCTTCTGCCAAAAAATACCTGGAAAAACACACATTCGTACTCTAAGTGGGGGATTCCTTTCCATAGATCTGACCTGGAAATTGTCTTAGCTTGTCTTGGGGTCATCGTTTGTCTCTATGGAGATTAAAACATCTAATGCCTTTTGGCAAGAGATTGGCATTCCTGGATTGAAATGATCCAAATGATTCTAGTGAAGGCGTATGGAGTTTAAAACCACAGTGGAGCACTTCCTGTTACCAACTGTTCCCAGGGGTAGAAGGAAGTAACACGACCCAGGATGTAAAAAGCTAATAATATGGAAATACTATGCGCTTTTTTACTAGCAAGGTAACTGAGGACGTCACAATAACCGTAAACTTAATATTACACAGCAAACGATTTAACAAAAGAAGGCTCAGCAAGTGTTAAAAGTGGTTAAAGATAAAACAAAACGCATCAAAACTACTCAGTCTCAAAGTTAGCTCCAAGTTCTGTAAGTTACAAGATTTTACAATGTTTAAATATGACAGTAATTACAAACGGCATGCGGTTCAGTTCAGAAATCCAGCAGCAAGGAGCGGCAGGGGGGCGGGGCGTCCTTTTGCTGCCAAAGGTGGAAAAATCAGGATGGTTCTGGGATCATCGCTCCAACCCCCGCAGGAATCAATTGATGCCAGCTTGAGGAGCACACCAATTGCGGGAGGAGGTCCATGTCCTCGAGTTTGACAACAACACAGTAAGTATGGAGGAGCTGGAGACCTGAACAATGGACACACAATTGTGGAACAGGTTTTTTCTGTTTGAGAGAAGAGACTCTAAATAGGACTCGACTTAAGTAAAACAAAACACAACTCCAGGTCTGTTTGTGATGAGAAAACAACATTTTAACATAGATCAGAAAACAGCGTAATATGGGAGCTTTAAAGTTGGATGTGACTCGGGAATCCAACCTGAGACCGCCTTGCCGTGGGGTGAGTGTGCTTACATCTTTGCCACCCTGCCCTCTATAGAGTTACAGTCTATCGTAAATCAAATATTGTTTTCATCGAATTTGCCAATCTTTTAATTCATTTACAAACGTCCCAGAGTGCACCATTTCTGCCTAAATTAGCTTAGCAAATTAGCTCAGCAAAAACCTGACGTTAATTCCCACACATTATGAATCACAGGCACATTCGCACACATACTTTTTTGGGACTGTACACTCTTTGTCGATCCATTTCCCAGCATTCCCCCTGAGACTTCTGAAAATGATGGATGGAGGGGCCGGGCGTGACAACAGACGCCGCAGAGAGACTAAAAATTGTTTACGATCCCTTTGTGTGTGGGGTCACTTTTTTAATTAGCTCCTCGCTCGGGACCGTTGGAGCCCAAGGTCCCGGGATGTGCGTAAATTGTTTTATATGGACTACAACCTGACACAGCATTAGCAACCTATGCTAGCTCTCACCGGCACAACGCGCGTCGCTAAGGGAGTCCAGTTGGATGCTGGCCATGCCTCAGATTAAAAGCTATAATTATTAATCCTGAAGCGGCTAATAGAAAAGAAGAATGCGTACTGTTGCCAAGAGACGAGGCGTGCTGTTTGGGTTTGGAGTGGCTTCCTGAGGCGAGTGAAGAATAGACTTATAGACCACGAGCACGTAGTGAAACAGCGGGAGAGCCAAAAGGGTCAGAGCCAAAACAAAACAAGATTACAAGCAGAAAATCACACGTTTGTCCCACTGATTTATGTGCGTTTTCATAAAGGTCACAACGCTTTATTCTCATTCATATATTTTGTAAACCTAATAATATAAATACAGGTTTATGCCACTGGAGAGGGGGACAAAGGGAAGAGAAATTGGCCATGTAATTGGGAACAGAGTATTGTCTTCCGGAGACTAAATAGTCATAAAAGTCATAAAAAAGCAAAGATTTCAAAAGGGGAAAACAATGTAGTAGTAAAAATGTGCTCTACTGACCTCTTGTGGATGGAGTTAGTGCCTTTTTGACCTTAAAGTGGGACTAAACACATAAACCCTGACTACAACCATATTTCAAATAGAGCTGCTTAACTGGGAAGTGACTAGAGGATTAAAGGGGAGAGTGAAGGGGGAAAGGGGCGTGGTCTGGAGGACTGAAGGGGGGGAAAGGGGCGTGGTCTGGAGGACTAAAGGGGAGAGTGAAGGGGGAGAAGGGGCGGGGTCTGGAGGACTGAAGGGGGAAAGAGGCGTGGTCTGGAGGACTAAAGGGGAGAGTGAAGGGGAAAGGGGCGTGGTCTGGAGGACTAAAGGGGAGAGCGGGCGGGCGAGGGAGGAGGGGCGTGGTCTGGAGGACTAAAGGGGAGAGTAAGGGTGGAGAAGGGCGGGGGTCCTGGAGGACTAAAGGGGAGAGTGAGGGGGAAAAGGGGCAGGGTTTGGACATTTAAGGAACACTATGATTGGTTCGACAAGTATCCACACTGCAAATCCGCCCCTGTGTGTTTTCTGATTACAAAACACCTGGCTGTAATCAGGGCAGTCCTGCGTGATGTCACCAACTACTTGAAATTGCAGAGGCCACTAGAGGCAGTGGCACTTGGATGTAAGCGCTTTTGATCAGAGAGCTGCACATTTACCTGTTTTGCACTAAAGTTCCCAAAGAAATGACTCGGGACAGTAGATAATGCTTTTGGATTTAGTGTTTAGTTCCACTTTAAACAATTACACTCAATTAGATATGGTCAATTACTGTTGGTCTACTGAGTTAAAATGAGAGATGAAAAATTTGTATACATTTTTTTTCACATTTTTATAAAGCGCTTTTCTACCTTCAGCTCACTCAAAGCACTATTCATACACCAGTGTACACAGACACTGGGGACATGGGAAGTTAAGTGTCTTATTCAAGGACACGACGACAGGATTCATCGCAACGCCAACATGTGGTTCAGCGGATCTGCTCGCTCTACTAATGAGAAAACAGGATTCGAACTGGCAACCTTCGAATCAGTGGAGAAACATTATACCAACTACTGTCGCCTCAGGTTTGATTTATTTACCAGAAACACGTCACACAAAATGACATTTTAAAAATCAGCCTCCAGTTTAACCTTTTTGTAATGTAAAATATGTAACATTTTAACTTTTTAACATTTATAATTTGCAGAAATAACAATGTTTTGATAATGCAGAGCTTTTTAAAATATGTAAAACACAATAATTCACCCCGTCACTTACTTATCGGCGACATGGGCAAAGTCTTTAGTTTAAAATAAGTCTCGCTGATAGTGCTCACAAATTGCTGTAGCAAACTTTTACAGCTCGAGTCTTTTGTGCATTTGTTAGTAGGACTGGAGAGGCGCTCGGGGGGACGGTTTGTGCTAGCGCTGGGTAAACTTACTGTTGGCTGTAAACACATCGTCCACTGTGATGTATAGACGCAGGGCCTGATCCATAAGGCCTGGCAGACGACCAAGGGCGTTTGAAATATGGAGGTGACAAGACTCAAGTTCAGCCAAAGCAGGACGCCGGCTGGGAGTACTTCAGTGGGACGGTCGTTTTGGAATTTGAAAGATGTTACTAAATCCAAAATGAGCAAAATGCGCCAGAACAGACAAATTGTATAAGAATCGCTTCTAGCATTCTCTCTAAGGTCAATACAAACCGGTGTAATATCTGTGTATAATTGGAGGCGACAGTAGCTGAGCTGGTAAAGTGTTTGTCCAGTGCTCTGAAGGTTGGCCGTTTGCATTCGGCTCTCCACATCAACATCAGGTTTGCGGTGCAATTCCAGCTCCTATAGATGGATGTTGCAGTGGTGCCCTTGGGCAATACACTTACACACTTAATCCACCTCGTCTGTGTACACTGGTGCATGAATGTGTGTGTGGATGGATGAAGACCTTATTGTAACTAATAATTTTGCATTACAGTGGTCCCTCGCTGTATCGTGGTTCACCTTTTGCGATCTTGCTGTTTCGAAGATTTTTTTGGTGCTATTTTGCATGCTTTTTTTTTTTTTTTTTTTTACAGTGTACAAACGCACATTGTGTTCTGCGTCCTGATTGGCTGAGGGACTGTAGACCATTGTGTTCTGCATCCTGATTGGCTGAGGGACTGTAGACCATTGTGTTCTGCGTCCTGATTGGCTGAGGGACTGTAGACCATTGTGTTCTGCGTCCTGATTGGCTGAGGGACTGTAGACCATTGTGTTCTGCATCCTGATTGGCTGAGGGACTGTAGAACATTGTCCATGAGTCTCCTCGGTGCCGTGTCTCCTGTACAGTACAGAATGTGTCAGACAAATTTACATAAATGTTAGATCGCAGTGTGACTCTGAAGTGCTGTATGTTTACAAGTTTTCTCCCCGACAAAACCCACAATGTCGATGAAACATTATCCACCGACAAAGTCACCAAAAGTCCGAGGAAGATGCTAACCATCACAGAAAAAGTTGGACCTCTGGACATGCTGAGGAGGTAGAAGTTACGTGGCTGTAGGGCGACCCTTACAGAATAAATGAATCTTCGGTTCGTCACATAAAGAAGGAAAATAACTTAAGGACGACAGCAGCAATAAGTTTTAACAAGGATGCAAAAAGGGTTGTAACTGCCCGCAACAAGACGAAGGATGGAGTCTGCTTTAGATTTGTGGATCAGTGACTGCAGGAAAAAGAACATTATGAGACATTAGAGTGGAGACCGCCAGGACGGTTTCATTCTATAATACTGCTCTTTTTTTTTTAAATCTACGAAGGCTTGAACTTTGAGTTTAAACAAGAGAGAAATGTGAGAAAATGTCAATGCCTGTGTGAGAAAAGTGTATAACGTGTGTGGTGAGGGGTTTTACAGCTGCAAAACACATATAATAATTGCAAAAAATAAAGCTGACTACTTTGCGGATTTCATCTATTGCAGGTTATTTTTGTGAAGCATTTTATTCTCCGATAATCACCAACCTCGGGATCAGTGGACAAACTCTCTACCAGCTGAGCTACTGTCGTACAGCTACTTTAAACTCAACCAATTTCAGTACAATATAAATGTCTTTATACCATCACAACGTATTAATCTGGGGAAGATATTTGAGCAATCCCAACTTTTGGTCATAATGAAATTTATAAAACAGTCAGCGATGGTTTAGAAGAATATAAGCAAAAAATAAACCAATCCCTAGTATAAAGTGAAATATTACCATGATAATAAATTTTTTCCTATCAAAGTCTGCCACATTGGTAAGAAGTAATACGCCGGTAGTTAAGTAGTCTGCCATCACAACAGCAAAAAATAAAAACATCATAAAAAGTTACCAACCAGACGCATAAGAAAATAAAAGTGTAGCCGCTTCCATATAAGTACCTCTGGGCTGTAGATCGATGTATTATAATGATGTTGTGAAAATGGTGATATTGATGAATGCTTGGTGGATGGCATGCAGTTTGTTCGTTATACCGAGCCAAATGGGATAAAATGTGAAATATCCCCCTTTAAAAGAGCCATTAGCAAGCCGCGCAGATGTTAGCGCAATGATGGAGGATTTAGATGAAAATGATGAAGGCCCACTTTTACCCGTTTAATTTCCCTGTACACTTTGATCGCACCTATCCGTCACAGAACGTTTGATTTAAGTATCCGGGTATGGCTTTTGGTTTCCGATCCGTAAGAGAACGCCAAACAGCCATGGAGCTCGTATTTGGGACGATAGCGGCTCGGTTGGTAGAGGGTTTGTCCACTGTTTCGAAGGTTAGCGGTTTGAATCCTGTCCTCGATATAAACTTCGTTGGTAGAGCTTGGTCGGTTGGCGATGTGATTCCATCTTCCACACATGAATGCTGTCGTTGTGTCCTTGGGGAAGACACTTTAACCATTTCGTCCCCAGTGTCTGTGGGTGAGCAGTGACCATTTACTTTCAACCAAACACTCCCAATGGAAAGTCAGTTTAGTATTGCATAGTGACAAACCCGGTCAGCCAACCACCTTCATTCTTTTTTGCAAACAAAGATTAAGAAGTCATCAACCAATCGACAAAAATTCTAAAAAGAAATAGTTAATAGTTTTTCTAAAAGTTCAGCAAATTCACACAAATGTAGGTCTTGGACACATAGATGGACATAAGCTATATCATGCTGTTGGGTTATGAGGGGAACGCTATGTATACAGTCTGAGCACCAGTCTATAAAAAGTGAATTAGCTATTTAATGTGTTATTGCTTGGCCTGGATTGTTCCACAGTATGGCATTAAACTGATCTCTTTAGCATTTACTAAATTACTAGTGCTTTTATTGCAGTTTGCAGCCGAGCGTGAAGCGCGGCTGGGATGAGAATCAGCTCCTCCAAATCCGAGGCCATGATTCTCGACCGGAAAAAGGCGCTTGCCCTCTCCAGGTGGGTGGACGGTCTCTGCCTTAAGTGGAGGAGTTCAAGTATCTCAGAGTCTTGTTCACGAGAGAGGGAAGGATGGAGCGTGAGATTGGCAGGCGAATTGGTTGTGGTGAAGAAGGAGCTGAGTCAAAAGGGAAAGCTCTTGATTTTCGACCGGGCCTAGGACACACTGGAGGGACTGTGTCTCTTGGCTGGCCTGGAAATGTCTTGGGGTCTCGGAGGAGCTTTAGGAAGTGTCTGGGGAGGGAGAAGTCTGGGAGTCCCTGCTTAGACTGCTGCCCTTGTGACAAGCAGAAGATAGTTGGATTGATTGTGGAACATTCTAGAGAACTCAGTCACATCGCCATGGAAACAGAGACAGGCATAACCTCCTAAAAGATTGGATGTATCTTTGGACCAAATTATGACTCATCACCATCAATAAAAACAACTCAACAATTGCCAAACAGACCATATTTGAAAAAAGTATCTATAAAAATGGCTTAAAATGAATTCAGTTGCAACGAATACAGAGAACTATTGAGTCACCGAACAAAAAAAAGGAGAAAAAAAAGAAAAGAACGACCAAAATCCATTTGACCTACTAATATTGTTCTGATTACCGTCATACCTGAATGACTAAAAAACACGCTCGCATTGAATTCTGCACAAAATCAAAACCAGACTTTCCAACAACAATCCAAATCGAACTCATGACCCCACACCCTCTTCTTATATACTTCCTCCGTGACCTTTCACCTCTCCATTTTCCGAATATAACGACATCGGCGTATCAGCTCCCCCTAGTTACTAACCCCAACGCGACGCACAGAGAGGTTATTGACATCGGCGCTGGTTCTCTGCGAGCTTCCATTGTTGACCCGTGACTAGCACCCGGGGACTATATAAAAACACGGCGTTAAAGAGATTGGCTTGGGACGCAGGGTGGGCCCGTGGGGAGAGGACCAGAGCAAACTCCATTACATTGAGTGCAGATTGGAACATAGAAAGTGAAAGGAGAGAATCTTTATTATAAAAGGGGGTCATGGGTGACACGGGTGGACTGGTAAACAGACAGTAATCCGAGTAGTAATGGTCGTGTGGTGGGTTTCGGGTTAAGAGTCGATGCATATGAGGTACACGGCGGGTCTATGGAGTCATTACAACGTGCAAATATATGTGTAGAGAGGACAGCATTGGTGTATTGTTATGTTATATGGAGAACAAAATGGATATTATGACTCAACTATATATGGAATACAAAGAAAAGGATAGTATGGATCGAGCTGCCGCCACGTTAATCGAAATCGCATGAAAATCGAAATTTCAGCTGATGCAATTGGCGAATCGCAAAAGCTACACAGCAAAATATCCTGGTTTATTCTGCATAAAAAGCGAAACGTCTAACCCTGTAGTTCAGATCTGTATAAACATGGTCCGAAATGTGACTCTTGTATCAGTTTGTCAGGTCTGATTTCAGTCTTCTCGTCAAATCTTCCGAACTCGTTTAAAATGTGGACTCTGAACAGAAACCTTATTAAAAATCCCACATTTAATCGTAATCGCAATCCTTTTTTTTCTAAATTGTAAGACTAGTATCAAAAGCAGATACTCGTTTGAAGTATTGGTGGGTTTCAGATGACATCACAATCTCTTCTAAAGGACCAATAATAATGAATACAGACGCTAGCAAGTAAAATGAAGCTGTTAAGAAGCAGATATACAACTGGTATAATGATGTTATTATAATATATATTGTTTTTGCATGAAAGAGACATTAAATAAAAATATATCTTTTAATTATCCTTGCGGTAATAAAACATTTGAACGTATGTGTGGGTTATAAACTCAATTAGCTTGTTCGTACTTGACAAGCCGGAAACCACAAATAAGTTCATGCTAATTGATTCTGAACAACACATGCATAGAAATAGTAACTCCCTGTGTTAGCCAAGTGTAAATGTGTGAAACATATGAGTTGTTGTTTAAAAAAAAAAAAAAGCAAGGTGGTTTAAAAAAAAAAAAAAATGACACAAACAAATAATTTAATTCAAAAGTTTTAGGATGAAGACACCTGTTTGTTCACAGTTTGTTTGTTGGCCTGGTCTATTGAACGACAGTAAGTGTGAACTGTGCCTGACTCGTGTTTTGCATAATCGTTCAGGCCCTTAATGGATTCTCTCACTCCTATTAGCATACTGGCTATCACTATTGTTTTCCTTGTTTTGATTTAGGTCTGAGGATGGATTTATAAAAAGGAGATAAATCACGTTTAAGGCCCCATTTCCTGTTCAAAGATGGATCGTCTTTCCTGACAAAAATGGCCTCTTTAACTCCCGTCTCAAGCCATTTCTTTTGATCTGTACCTCACTAAAGAGAGAGCAGCCGTTAAGGGCCTGCATGATTATGCAAAATATGACTCAGGCACAGTTCACACTTAGCGCAGTTAACAAAAAACCTAGCTAACAAACAAACTATAAAAACAGGTGGGTTAGCTTCAGTGTAATTAGCTCCTCCCTTCAGACAGAGCCAAGCGTCTTCACTCTGAAACTTTTGTCCAGTTCACCGATTTTTATTTTAGTTTTTGCTACGGATCACACCTGGACGATTGAAGGATTACACAGACATCTAAAAAAAAACCGAATACAATTTGTGAAAGGCACTTAGCATTAATCTTATCCTGTCATTTCAGTCACTTCAACCATCTCCGAGACAGCCATTCATATAGAAATAAACACAAATGAAAAACTGTTAGCACAACTTACGTCCTTAGCTTCCTCTTCACCATTTACCAAGAATCCTCAGTTGCTTCTGCTCTTTCACACCTGATATATTTGGGTTGGGAGGTGCAGACTTGATGTGCGGTGACTAAGTGCTGCTTGAGTGGAGCCTACCCACACTCCATATGCAGAAGTCACATTACTGAAAACTTTTTACTTAGCACTTAGCATACATTCTGCTCCAGTTACCCTTAAAAGCAACACATAATTATAATGGATAAAAAAATAAGACAAGACTGGCATATGGTAAAATGTATCGCCTTTTCATATGGAGCGACAGGACCTCACTGATCCAGAAGGTTGGCGGTTTGAATCCTGCTCTCGACATAACATTAAAAAAAAACATAATTGGTTGAGTGGTCAGATTCACTGATCTACAGGTTAGTGGTGCGATTTTAGCCACAGATAAGTACCATTGTTGTGTCTTTGGGCAAGACATTTTACGCTCCTCGCCGTGTCTGAATGTGTGAACGGGTGAGCGGTTCCTTGATGTAAAGCCCTTTGAATACCTTGAAAAGCGTTATATAAAAATATGACCATTTACCATTTCATACAACCTGGATTAAAGTGCATCATGTAACTTTTCCGCAAAATTGCTTGCCTTGATGGCTCCATTGCTTTGCCTAAAATGTTCCACAGCATGGCATTAAACTAATTCATCTTGCATTTATTCAGTTACGGGTGTTTCATTGATCAACAACTTAAATTACCAGACTTGCCTCTCCACAGATCTGACTTGTAACTTGTATAACCTGGTCTGGTAGTGTTTGTTTCCATGGAGATAAGTTTGAAACCAGATTGTGTATAAAAGTTAATTACACACAGAAAATTATTTTGAAAAAAATAAATAAAAAATAAATATATATATATATATATATATATATATATATAAAATAATAATGGCAATAGTAATAATACAATTAATTTAAAATTCATTTAAAATTAATTTTCTGTAATTAAATGTAGAAATGAAAATTACTACTGTTTTTATTGCTCACAAACATGCATTCTTACTATGAGTGGGCTCACCTCACCACAGATCTTACCTGTAAATTGGGCTGCTGGTGTCATCTGCCTGTTTGCATGGAGATCGGCAAGTTTAATTCTATATTGTAGAACACTCTAGAGAACTTAAAAACATCACCATGGTGAATGTACAAAAAAAATAAAATAAATATAAAAAAAATATAAAAATACAAATACAAATAAAAAAAAATCTACCTGAGATTTAATTTTCTATAATTAAATACATGAATGAATTGAAAATTACTAGTGTTTTTATTGCTTGCATTCTTACTACTCCAGATCTTACCTGTACCCTGCTGACGTCATGTGCTTGTCTCTATGGGGATCGGTAGGTTTAATTTGTATTGTGGAATATTTTAGAGAATTCAATAACATCGCCATGAAGAATGTGCAAAAAAATAAAAAATAAAATAAAAATACCAAATAATTAGTTTTCTATAATTAAACACACAAATGAAAAGTGCTGCTAAATTAATCAGTTAATAATTGGACGCTGGGGGTGTGGGGCTTTCACTCTCACAGGTCACTATGTCATGTTTTAATTAATTTCAAGCTGCATTTGCAATTATCGCATTAATCTCTATTAGCTATGAACAAAACCAGGCTACGGTCATGTAATTATAGTTCTACGCAAAATGACAGTGTCCCTATCTCCTCCATCGCGTCGCATTACAATACAATAAAGACCCAGGTCAGAGAATGTTCAATCACACAAATTACTACTCATGAATATTTTATGAAAGAAATATGCAAATGTCTGAGCAGGTATGGAGGTCCATGTGCAGTTCTATAGGTGAATGGTCATTTTTATATAGCGCTTTTTTTCCCACCGTCAATGCACTAAAAACAGTTCACATCAAGGCACCACTCACACATTTATACAGCAGTGTACGCAGACACTGGGGGTGAGGTGGGTTAAGTGTCTTGGCCAAGGACACAACAGTTGTATTTATCTGTGGGAGCTGGAATCACACCCCCAACCTGTGGGTCGGTGGATCTGACCGCTCGACCAACGATGTCTTTAATTGTATCTTTGTTATGGTTCAAATATGGTTTAATATTCTGTTAAAAAGCTTGTTTGCTAATTACTGGTATTAAGTAGTAAAGAAATAAAGGTAAATAGCGCTACTAAATATTTTTCGACAAAGCAAAGGGTGGAGACTTTAAGGATTTAAATATAAACTATATAAAAACATAATTTAAATTTTAAAAAATGGTTTAAAAAAAAATTCTTCTTTACTACATAATTCCATATATCTTGCTTCATATATTTGATGTCTTCTGTTTGTATATAAAATGTAAGTAGTAAAATAAAAGGAAAAAAAAATGGTGGAATAGTGCTGTATATAATGTATTTCTTTACACCAGGCATGCCCAAGCTGTGGCCCGGGGGCCAAATGTGGCCCTCAGACAAATTTTTCTTGGTCCTCAAGCTTCCAGGTGAATTGGCCCATATTATTTAAACAGTACTTTTAACTGTACATTTCTGAAAATCTAATTTAACAAGCCCATATCAAATATTTAATGTGTCCCACTGAGGATGCAGCATGAATAAAGGTCGAGTGGTTCAGTCTAACTTGTAATAATATCGCAGATTTGAAGTATTCACTGTATTGGCGATGAGTCTGTGGCCCTCAATCGGCCCTCAGCTTTGTCTGTGTTTTTATGTGTGGCCCTAAATGAGAAAAGTTTGGACACCCCTGCTTTACACTATAACCTGCAGATTTTGGCCTGTTGTAAAATGCTAAATATAGTATGAAAAAACACAAGAAAACCAACTACGATAATGCTTTCAAGAGATGGGGAAAATGATCAAATCTAGGTTTAAAGGTTCTATATTACACAAAAGTGACTCTTGTGAGCTTTAAGTCGTGTTATAATATTGTTACCTCCTCAAAAACAGACCTGAAGTTGTGTTTTGTTTCATTCACATGTCTGAGTAACACTTTATTAGTCTAACATCTCCAAAGCTCAAAATGCTCTGTTCCACAAAAAATAAAGCGTCATATGTGCCCTTTAAGTATTAGCATAACGTTGTTGTACTGTACATCTTAGACACGAGATAAAACTCCACTTTTAACCCCGTGCACTCAAGCTGTTTTCTATTGGTGATTTTTTAACATATTTCTGCCCCTCGTTCCAGCCGCTGTATTAACTTGCACAAACAAAACCATTCAAAACAACAGGAGTTACAGAAACAAGCAAGACATACACCAGAAGACGAGCTTTTTGCAGAATCTCTCACACTGCCTGCAGCTTGAATACGCGATTATGACAACCAACAACAGCGCTTTGAAAAACACAACTCTGAATGCACCAATGATGGGCTCACAAAAAAGACAGACAACAGCAAGTAAAAGTAAATTATACTTTTACACAAATAAAGGAGGTGAAATGTAGGACTAAAACGGGAGTAGTAGGCTCAGTTGTAGGTCATAACTAACACTACATACAACTGTGGGAAGTGTTAACAGAAGTAGTAGAAGTAACAGTACTGGATAGTTGCTGTAGCTTAGTAGCGTTCGGCTTCAGTCAAATGAAGCTTATCGAGGCTAGAGCAGATATAGCGGTGAATTTGGAGCCAACTTCCATATTTGGAGGTGTCACAGCAACCAAGGAGCTAATCAATAGAAAGTGAATTGGAGCCAGTGTGGATGGAGCCAGAAGTGCGCCCATGCTCACTTCCTGGAATATGACGTGTATTTACTCAAGTACAAGTTAGCATAGCCTGACCTGTTTTTACCCGAGTACAAAGTTAGCACATAGTGACCTGTATTTACTCGAGTACAAAGTTAACATAGCCTGACTTGTCCATGATCAGGCTATGCTAACCTTTACTCGAGTGCAAGGTTAGCATAGCCTGACCTGTATTTACTCGAGTACAAAGTTAGCGTAGAATACCCTGTATTTACTCAAGTACAAGGTTAGCATAGACTGACCTGTATTTACTCAAGTACAAAGTTAGCGTAGCCTAACCTGTATTTACTCGGGTACAGTGTTACCGTAGCCTGACCTGTATTTACTCGAGTACAAAGTTAACATAATCTGACCTGTATTTACTTGAGTATAAAGCTAGCGAAGCCTGAGCTGTATTTTCTCGAGTATAAAGCTAGCGTAGCCTGAGCTGTATTTTCTCGAGTACAGTGTTAGTGTAGCCTGACCTGTATTTACTCGAGTACAGTGTTAGCGTAGCCTGACTTGTATTTACTTGAGTACAGTGTCAGCGTAGCCTGAGCTGTATTTACTCGAGTACAAAGTTAACACAATCTGACCTGTATTTACTTGAGTATAAAGCTAGCGTAGCCTGAGCTGTATTTACTCGAGTACAAAGTTAACATAATCTGTCCTGTATTTACTCGAGTATAAAGCTAGCGTAGCCTGCGCTCTTGCTCCAGTCCAGAGCTAGCGTAGCATTGTTTTTGTCAGTCATTGGTCACTTGGACATCGGCTCTGCGTGTCCATACATCATCAGAGCGCGGCTCCTCGTCTCGTTTGGGAATGAAAGTCTTTATTATCGATTCTGGCTCCCTGCTCACATCCGTCTGAGCTCTGTCCCCTGTCCTGAGAGGGAGAGAGGGAGAGGGTCAAGAAGAAAGAGGGAGGGAGGAGAAAAAGAGGAAGATGGAGAGAGGGAGCGGAGTCAGGAATAGAAAGGGGTAGGAAGAGACAGAGAAATAGAAAGAGAGGGGAAGAGTGAAAGGGAGAGTAAGAGAGAAGGGTGTGAGGAGGGAGAGAGAAAGAGAGGGAGATGGGAGAGAGAGACGGGGAGAGAGAATGAGAGAAAGGGGGAGAGAGAAGGAGAGAGGGAGGGGGGGGGAGGAGGAGAAGTAGAGAGAGAGAGGGAGGGGGGACAGAAGGAGAGGAGGAGAGAGAGAATGAGAGATAATGAGAGAGAGGGGGAGAGAGAAGAGGAGAGGGAGAGGGAAGGAGAGAGAGAGAGGGGAGAGAGAAAGAGTGGAAGAGAGGGGGGGGGAGAGAGATGGAGAGGGAGATGGAGAGAGAAGGAGAGAGAGAGTGAGAGATAATGAGAGAAGGGAGGAGAGAGAGAAGAGGAGAGGGGAGAGGGAAGGAGAGAGAGGGAGAGAGAAAGAGAGAGAGTGGGAGAGAGGGGGGAGAGGGAGATGGAGAGAGAAGGAGAGAGAGTGAGAAATAATGAGAGAGAGGGGGAGAGAGAAGAGGAGAGGGGAGAGGGAAGGAGAGAGTGGGGGGAGAGAGAGAGAGAGAGAAAGAGTGGGAGGGGGGGGGGGGAGAGAGAAGGAGAGAGAGATAGTGAGAGAGAGGGGGAGCGAGTAGGAGACAGAGAGAGAGATGGAGTGAGAGGATGTCTGGAGTTTTTCTGCATATTACTTTAAAGGTTTAATCTCCCGATGAGTAAAAAAAGCTTTTGAAAAATGGTTTTCCAAATGTTCTTCATGAAGGTGATCTGAGGCAGCCTCATCAAAAAGTCAAAAATATTCATTACAAGTAACATTAAAGTAAAGGTAAAGAGTATTACTGCTTCTGGTGATACTATAACTTACTATTACTACTAACTACTACTGCATATACCACCTCTACGCTCACTGCTTCTGCAACTCTTTTCAGCTACTACAACTACTACTACTACAACTATAATGACTGTTGTAACTACAACAACTGCAACTACAACTACAATTACTACAACTATTGCTACTACTACAACTACTACTACAACAACTACTATTATAAGTACTACAATTGTTAATGTATAACTACTATAATTGCTACTACAACTAAAACAAGTACTACTACTACTACTGTAACTACTACAACTACAATTACAACTACTACTAGAACTAGTACAATTGCTACAATAACTAAAACAAGTACTACTACTACTAAAATTAACTACTACAACTACAATTAGAACTACTACTATTACAACTACTATAATAACTACTCAAAATACATTTACTACTGCCTCCTAAAGTACTCGCAGTATCTCTTCGGTCCCAGCGTTGTCACAGAACTGTCTCAGGATCTAAACATTGTTAAAATTCCGTGCGTCGGTGCAGATTTTTAATTCTCTTTTATGTGTGCGTCGTGTTGGAGTAATGTTGCTGTACTCGCTGAACCCGGGGGCCACTGTCAAACCAAATATTTTCATTCACCTCTTTTCTCCCACGTGAATCATTAGCCAAGGTCACATAACAAAATCCAACTTCGGAGTGATTAAAAATATACTTTGAAGCAGGTTAAAAGTGAACAAACTATTGGTAAAGTGACCCCCCCAAGGCCCTTTCTGTCAGTGTGCAAAAAGAGTCATGTTTTAACAATGAAATGTAATGAAAAATACAGGAGAGTTAAAGTTCCATGTTCTGGTACAGCATTTAAAACAGATTAAGGTCAAACGGCAGCTTGACCTGTCGAGATTTCATTGGGTTTGGAGAATTGTGAGAATCAACTGTCAGTGTTCCTCAAACTCTCTCTGCGCAGTGTGAATGTTTAAGAGGAGACACGACAGGCAAAACATCAAATTTAATCAGCTTCTCTATAGAGTTACAGAGGTCCCTCGTTTATCGTGGGGTTATGTTCTAAAAATAACCCGTAATTGGCGAAATCCGCGAAGTATCAGCTTTATTTTTTGCAATTATCCTCTGTTTCTTGTCTGTAAAACCTCTCACCACACACTTTATACACTTTTCTCACACAGGCATTAACATTTACTCACATTACACTCTCAAAGTTCAAACCTTAATATAATAACTACTACTACAACTACTACAATTAATACAACCACTACTACTGCTACTACTACTATGATTAATACAACTACTACGACTACTACTACTACACTGGTGTATGAGTGTGTGTGTGAGTGGTTCCCTGATGTAAAGTTCTTTAACCTTAAATGTGGAGAAGCACTATATAAAAATGTGACCTTTAACCTTTTACCTATAACCATCAGCCAACTTGAAATCCTCCAGAATGTATCTTTAACCAAACACACAGACTGTGCTGCATTAACTCGAGTACTGTCATATGTTCAATTTACATGGGAAATCACAGCTCTGTCTTCCAGGATGTACTTAGCGCTAATTAAACCTGTTCATTCTCTGAAGGTTGATGGAGCTATTCTAGTTTGCGGCGCGATAACGATTCGACAGACGTCATTTGTCAAAATGCATTTGTTCTATTCTTTACACTGCCCACGGATCACAACAACCTCCACAGAGTCACACACTTCAGCTAAAAACGATCATCCACGGACTTTAAGGTTTAAGACGGGACTAAACCAAGACACAAACAGAAAAACACGTGGGAGAAGGTCACGTGTTTATACAGAGAATTTAAAGAATCAAAGTGGTTTACATCAAGGGACCACACACACATATAAATACACATTCACACACACACACACACACACACACACATTCATACACACATTCACATTCATACACACATATATACACACATTCACACACACGTATATACACAGATATATACACATATATACACCAGAGTACGCTCTTGAAGTCTACTGTGTACAAGTACAGCAACTACAACAAAAACTATGACAACTAAAACAACTACAGCAACTACATCAACTACAACAACAACAAATACAGCAACAAATACAGCAACAACTACAACTACAAAAATAGCAACTACAACAACACCTACAAATACAGTAACTACAACAACTACTACAAATACAGCAACTACAACAAAAAACACTACGACAACTACAACAACAAATAAAGCAACTACAACAACTACAAATACAGCAACTACAACAACAACTACTACAACAAAAACCGAAACTACAACTACAAATATAGCACCTGCAACAGCTACTACTACTACAAATACAGCAACTTCGACAAAAACTACTACAACATCTACAGCAACTACAACTACAGCAACTATAACAAAAACTACTACAACTACAGCAGCTACAGCAACTACAACAACAAATATAGAAACTACAACTACAAATACAGCACCTGCAACAGCTACTACAATAACTACAACAACAAATACAACAACTACAAATACAGCATCTACAACAACTACTACTACAAGAAATACTCCTACTCCTTCACTGTTTTGCACAGCTTTAGCTCAGGTCTAGTTTGGTTCTAGTTCTTGATCCTGGTTCTGTGTTGGTGATTTACTCTGGTCCATGAACATAACTGGATTCAAACATTGGCTACTTCCATTATTTTACAGTTAAATTACACATTAACATCAGGACTGACCAACAAGAGGAGTCCTGCGCACCTCGTCTGGCAACCGCCCAGCCGCTGTGGGACCGTCTCACATGTGACCAACTCAACCAGCGATTACACTAAATTAATCAACAACATCCAATTAGCACTAAAGACGATTTTGTTATTATTACTCGCGTCGTTCAATCCTTTTTTTTTTCCATTTCGTCTCTTCAAGGCTTTCCGTAATTACTTCCCGTGTGATTTTCCGAGCATATTGTTTGGGAATTCTCCGGTTTCCAAGGGCATTCGGAACACTAGAGGAGGTTGGGAACATCTAAAAATAAATGGCTTATCATCTTTATTTGTCCGCCATGTTTTTTCTTTGTTTAATGCAGTGAGAGTTAATGGAATTGTTGTGATGTTGATGTATGGGGGGGTTCGTGCGAGCAGACAGATGGGTAAATGTAATTATACGTGTTTCGAAGCAGCGAAAGGAAAAAAAAGAAAAAAACACATCCCGAAAGGAGAGGTGAAGAAAGCAGACGGAGCCATTTGTCACGGCAGACAATAGCGAGGACAAACCCAATAAGAGGATTTTACATAAAACAGCACAAATGAACTGCGTTTAGACAACACGGAACCGCTAATGTGGTTACTCGCCGTATACCTTTGAATTTGAAATATAGTGCGGTCTACAACGTACCTACAGCGTGTATTTGTATTGTCAAATTACGCTGTTTCTCATCAGGTTTTATTTAATACAGGTAAAATAGTCTTAAAATATGTGGGTTGTGTATCTGTCTTTTATTTCTGTTTTTTATGAGCATGGTATGGTGGCCTTAGAGGGTCAGATGTAGGTGTGTTATAGTTGGAAGAAGTCTGGTGTTTAATAAGCATGTTCAAATTCCTTATGCTTGGAGAATATAAACATCTACGGCAGCCTTGGAGGGTCACATGAATGGGGTTAACCACTGCAGCAGTAGTAGTAGTAGTAGTAGTAGTAGTGGTAGTAGTAGTAGTATTAGGGACATACTGCTTCTAAGTGAAATATGCATATTAGAAAGATGAGTGTTTCAGTGGATCGATCACGTTTCAGGTCAGATGATCTTCAGGATCATGGACTAAACCAGGATTAACTCAGGACTAAATCAGGACTAAACCAGGACTAAACCAGGACTAAACCAGGACTAAACCAGGATTAACTCAGGACTAAACCAGGACTAAACCAGGACTAAACCAGGACTAAACCAGGACTAAACCAGGATTAAACCAGGATTAACTCAGGACTAACTCAGGACTAACTCAGGACTAAACCAGGACTAAACCAGGACAAAACCAGGACTAAACCAGGACTAAACATGGACTAACCATGGACTAAACATGGACTAAACATGGACTAAACATGGACTAAACATGGACTAAACCAGGACTAAACCAGGACTAAACCAGGACTAAACATGGACTAAACAAGGACTAAACATGGACTAAATCTGGACTAAACCAGGACTAAACCAGGACTAAACCAGGACTAAACCGGGACTAAACCGGGACTAAACCAGGACTAAACATGGACTAAAAACGGGACTAAACATGGACCAAACCGGGACTAAACCTGGACTAAACCGGGACTAAACATGGACTAAACTGGGACTAACCCAAGACTAACCCAAGACTAAACCAACCCAGGACTAAAACTGGTTTAATTTAGTCCTAAACCAAACATGGGCTAAACATGGACTAAACCAGGACTAACTAGGACTAAACTAAACCAAGACTAAACCATGAGTAAATATAGACTAAATCAGGACTAACCCAGGACCTAACCAACGCAGGGCTAAACCAGGACTAAACATGGACTTAACCAGGTCAAAACATGGACTAAACCAGGTCAAAACATGGACAAAACATGGACTAAACCTGGACTAAAACCTGGACTAAACCTGGACTAAACATGGACTAAACCAGGTCAAAACATGGACTAAACCTGGACTAAATATGGGGAATCAGTCAATCTTTCAGTTTTCTGCAGTTAGAACCTGTAACATTCTTTCTGAAGATGTGAGACAGACCTCGACTTTGACAATGTTTAAATCCAGGCTCAAATGGTTGTGTTTAGCTGAATGTGACTGAAAGGCCAAGTTAATTTTATAATGATTATTTATATTGTGATTTGTTTGTATTGTGATTTTAACGCCTTTCTTATTCTGTAAAGCCTTTTGAATTACTTTGTGTACCAATTGTCCTGTACAAATACAGCCTACAGTCAGTGTATCCCCACACTGATGCCTCTTGTATCATTGGTATTCTGTCCTGGGAGCCCACCTGTTTAGAGGAAAGAACAACAATAGAAGGAAGAGAAGATGGGATTAAAGTAGCGCCCACTATTGTTCTGTATAGAGTGGCTGTGTTTTTGGCAGCTTGTCAAACTCTACCATTTGAATGTAAATGCCGCATCTGCGAGAACAGCCCGGAAATACAGGTCCCTATGGAAAAGATGGCTTCCTATAACAACAAGGCAATTCTGTTTTCAAGTGTTACCATCATCTGGCCCATTTCTGCCAGTTTTGTTCACTCGCGATTGCACGTCCCCACAGGGCTACTGTAGAGCCGGATGTTAATGTAAGAGCTGCAGGAGGGGAATCTTAAAACGGGTGATGAGACAGGGCAAAGAAAATAAAGTTTGGGATCAATATATTGAAATAAAGACAATTTAATAACAACTGCGAGAATAAAAGGCTCACTGACTATGGTAATACTGATATGATTATAGTTAAAAAGACAATCGATGGTGTATTACAGCTCCTCACTTATATCATCAATCTCTCCTTTAAGTGTAGTATATTCCAACCAAAATGAAAATAGCTAAAGTAGTGTATTTTCCGGAGTATAAGTCACACCAGCCAAAAAATGCATAATAATGAAGAAAAAAATATATTTCACATATAAGTCGCATCTGAGAATGAGTCAAATGAAAGTCGATTTTAATGCCGTTGTTTTAGAGGTTTAAGGACGAACGCCGGCTCAAACGGTGCTGAATAAACCCCATGATAAACCTATGAAGGGATCGGATATCTGTGGAGAGTTCTACTAAGTGTGCATGTGCAGGAGAGGACACCAACACCGCCAAATACTCACTTTTAGCTCCAGGTTTCTTGTGATTACCATATTTTCGGGAGTATAAGCCACACCAGCCAAAAAATGCATAATAATGAAGAAAAAACATATTTCACATATAAATCGCATCTGAGTATAAGTCGCACCCTCGGCCAAACTATGAAAAAAAGTGTAACTTATAGAGTGGAAAATACGGTAGAAAAACATAATTTAATCAAACATGAGCTAGTTTCAGGGCTAGTTCGTGTGAGTGTGAGCTCGCTGTTTAAGGGGACGGATGTGACACATGAAGCTGTATTATAAGACCAGTGTACCTTCTCTGACCAGTGCCCCCTGTCTGACCAGTGCTCCTTAACTGACCAGTGCACCTGTCTGACTAGTGCCCCTTGTCTGTCCAGTGCCCCTCTCTGACCAGTGCTCCTTGTCCGACCAGTACCCCTCTCTGACCAGTCCATCTGTCCTACCAGAGTACCTGTCTGACCAGCACCCCTTGTCTGACCAGTGCCCCCTGTCTGACCAGCGCCCCTTGTCTGACCAGTGCCACCTGTCTGACCAGTGCCCCCTGTCTGACCAGTGCCCCCTGTCTGACCAGTGCCCCTTGTCTGACTAGTGCCCCCTGTCTGACCAGTGCACCTTATCTGACCAGTGCACCTTGTTTGACCAGTGCCCCCTGCCTGACCGGTGCACCTTGTCTGACCAGTGAAAAAACAAGCAGCCCTGGGTCAAACTGGGTCAAACACAGTCCACTATAAACAAAAGTGAATACAGTCTTTTTGTCTCGGCCTCTAATGTGACTCCCAGTGGCTCGGTGTATCTGCATTTAACACGTCAGGAAAAATAAATATATTCATTTACGATGTAGTTTGTATAAAAAGTGGCGTTATTAAATTGTTATCAACTCAATATTGATCCACCCCAAGTCTGCGGCCTACCCATAAAAGTCAGCGCGCTACTGACAAACTGTAAGATATGGCCTTGTTATTTCTCACAATAAGATGGGAACGTGAAAGATTTCTCTGCTGTGTAGGAAACAATCACGTCAACGACCAAAATAAAATAAATTATTGTATAAAATGTTTATTATAAAACTATGTCAGAACTCTTGCCTCATCTTCGGGAAAAATGTGTCTCACCAGAACATTTTGGCGATTAAAAAGTAGCAAAACAATTATGAATATGTGGTATAATATGGTGATATGTAGACCATTGTGGGTCTGTTGTGCTTCCCTAACTGTGCACTGTGCCTTAGTCCTACTTAGCCTAGTCATTCAAGCCCCTAATGAGTGATTTCACACCTATTATAATCCTGGCTAGCCCTCTTGTTTTCTTTGTTTGCTTTGGGTCTGAGGCTGGAGTTACAGACAGGGGATAGATGATGTCTGAGATCCCCATTTCTGTTCAAGAAGGATCATCTTTCCAAATAAAAAAATCTTCTTTAAGTCCCTCTCAAACCATAAATAATAATTGTTTTGAGTTTTGGCATAGTTAGCTCCTCTTCAGACAGACATAAGGCAGTGTCCAGCAATAATCTGACCAGAACTGAAGAAACGGCTTCACTCCTACAACTTTTTGTCCAGCTGACAGATTTGAAATTTTTCTTTCGCTACAATTCAATGCTCAGACGTGAATCTTAAGTAGCAAGAGTTACAACTGTTGCCGTGTCCTTAGGCAAGACACTTCACCCCGTTTCTGCCAGTCTGCCCCAGGGAGAACTGACAGCATACCACCACCAAAAGAAAAAAAAAGACATCTTAGAGTAAAGTAAAGAGGCTTACAGTGTCTGAAAAAGCTATACATAAAAACTGACACTATGATAACTAGCTGAAAGATCCTGGGACAACTGGAAGGAACTAGAATCTGTCAAACCCACATACCTGCCATTTAACACTTGGACGTCAACCAAGGTAAGGGTAAAAAAGAAAAAAAAAGAAAAAAGTTGATTAATCTCGACTTTGAAGCTTTGAAGCAAACTTCTCATTCTTTCATGGCATTTGTGATATTGTTCTGCCCTTTACTTGCACATAGTTGGAGGTAAAGGTCGCTGTGGGTCGACAGCAGCAGTAAACCATCAGCTCCGCTCTGACACTGGGAGCGCACAAGACACTTCTAAAGGACAGGAGAGAGACAGGGTTATGACACCGGCCCCGAGACGTCCCAACAGACCCTGACCTCCCCCCCCGCCATCCATCCCCACATCCCTCCATCCAGCCATCCCCATGTTCTGTCCCATATGGGCTCTATAGGCAGCGCTCCGTCCCCTCTTAACCTTCAGCGGACAGGACGTGCTCTGCGGAGCGAGAAAACAGCCATAAGAGCAGTGTGCAGAAGGGGGACACGGGGGGTTATGGACAGGGCAGGGCATCAGGGTTAAAAAGATGGACATTATTTAGACATATATATAGATCTATAAAAACTACTGCAATAATGTGGGTTCAAGACAAGATTTTGTATAAAAAAGTACAAGCCTAAGAACAATTTTATGTGCTCGAAGTCTGAAAGGTGCAATATGGAACTTTTCTGGTGCATGATACAACGCCTGCTTGTCTCCATGGATATAACAGCTTTGCCTAGAATGTTCCGCACTATAGCATTAAACTTATCTGCATGGTGACGAGCAGGATCTGTGTAGAGGCAGACCTGCCCACAGTGCTCTGCTCAAATCATCTCCATGGAGACAAGCAGGCTGAAAAAATGACATAGTGCACCTTTAAAAATGTGCAATAGCAGATTTTTATTTTTAAAGAAATGTTTGAGGTCGTAGAAGTAATAAAGTCAGAGGATCCGATACGATACTGGCCCCCTAGTGTGCTCACCGATACCGATACCAGTCCAATACCGCAGAGTGTGAACAAGTAAACTAAGGCTTCTGAGTGTTGTTACAGCACAACAGCAAAAACAATCAATCCACTAAAAGTCTCTCGCTTCAGAAAATCTACAAGAATAAATGAGATTTTAGGACTTAAGTGTCAGAGTCAAATGTCTAATGGTTTTGATGATGAGTTGCGCTGATTTAAGCTCCTTCACTTTTCTACTTGTTCATTTTGTTCCACAGGACGAGAAAAACGCAGTGAGGCCTGGAAAAAGACCTCATCCTGGAAAAAGACCTCATCCTGGAAAAAGACCTCATCCTGGAAAGAGATCTCATCTTGGAAAAAGATCTCATCCTGGATCTCATCCTGGAAAAAGACCTCATCCTGGAAAAAGATCTTGGAAAAAGACTTCATCCTGTTCGCAATGTCATCTTAGTGTGGTTGTGTTAGCTCGGTTGTCGGGTTTGCGCTGTTGTCATGTTAGCGTGGTTGTGTTAGCTCGGTTGTCGTGTTTGCGCTGTTGTCATGTTGTGTGTGATTTTAATACCTTTCTTATTCTGTAAAGCACATTGAATTATTTTGTGTACGAATTGTGCTCTACAAATAAACTTGCCTTGCCCTTGCCTTGTCATGTTAGCATGGTTGTCGTGTTAGCGCCGTTGTCGTGTTAGCACCATTGTCGTGTTAGCGCCGTTGTCGTGTTCGCAGCATTGTTGTGTCAATGTCGTTGTCGCATTAGTGCCTTTGTGGTGTTAGCGCCATTGTCCTGTTAGCACCATTGCATTCGCTGTAGTTATTTTACCAAGTTCAGTGTCCACACCAAAGGCTAAATAACGGTATCAAAGCGCTAACACAAAATGTTTTTTCTGTCATTATCAGCGTGTTTTAAATGTTGAAAAAGATCCTATACAGTCTGCATTTAACCTGCTCTAAGCGTTAGCATTAGCCGCAGATGTCTATTCTGGAAAATACAGAGTGGTATCAGATCAGTGATTTGATCTGAGTGCTCACCGATACAATACCGGAAAAATGCGCAGTATCTGAGCTTTTGCCGACACCAGTATCAGAACAACCCCAGTATTTTGTTCGTTTTACTTCTGCTTGAGTGAAATTATTATAACTATTTACAATGAAAAACTGTAGTGCGCTAAATGTAACGCCAATCAGGCTAGCTGTAATGTAACTGCAATAGTAAGCTAGCATCTGGCAGATTAAAGACAAATGAGATTTGAAACAGTTCTTAAACTTAGCATTCTTAAACAAATCTCCAGCAGAAAAAACTGTTCGTTCCAATACCTCTTAGATAACAGTAATCCATAGTTTTCGTCCTAAATGTACCTGCACTATTGTGAATGACGTCCTTAGAAGCTTATAGCACTCATAGCATTAGCCATAGCGTGTTCCTATGGGAAACTCACTGTCATTATCTGCTTCTTAGCTGAGCAGAACTTTACTGGAGTATTATCCTTTAATAACTCTCGAGGAGGAAACAAAGCAGAGGGAAGGATTTGGTGAAGCTGCGTTCAGTGTTTCGCAGCGGGGCTATGGTCAAAGACAGTCCTGTGTTTTGTGTTTTTAACAAAAGCTCATTTAGTCGCGCTTTTGAATGGAGAGTTTTATGAGGCAGGATGGGATATTAGGGCTGTGGATAATCATGAGAAGAATATTATGAACATTTATGACGGGGATGGTAAAAAAAAAAGCTTTACATCAAGGAACCATTCACACCAATGATTATGTCGAGAGCTGTTGTCGTGTTAGGGCTGTTGTCGTGTTAGCGCTTCTGTACGAGATGAACTGAACAAGAAATGTGATAATAAATATTTGTGATCTTGGTCTGGATCAACCTTATGCAAATCTGAGTAAATGACTCTACGTACTAAAAGTTTTGTTGCTAATTGGCAGAAAAACGTTAACTGTGTCGTGTAAAAGTACTTTACCCCCGACGGTGAAACAGTGGGAGAAACTGTTATGAGAAGTTTATGATATGGAAGAACTCACGATGCAACATTTTTATGCAAATGTGGTCACATGTTTGGAGATGTTTAGAAAGGAGATGAGTAACGAGTTTCTGGTTTTAAAGAAAAAATGTAAAATGAGTGTTCTTTATTTGGTTGTCAGGGGTGTAGCACTGATCTGTTTGGGCTGGGCACAAATCATCTTAGGGGGCCCGCCTAAAAAAAAACGCCCATAGCAGAGTTGTAAAGAGCCCCCCCTGCGCCGGGCCCTGATTAAACAGAACCATTTACCCTTTTTAGTTTCGCTGCTTGTTGTGCAAACATGAAAAACATGGATGGAAAAGATGGAAAGTTATGAATTAAAAAAGAAAGAAAAAAAGAGAGAAAGAAAGACGGCAAGAAAAGAAAGAGACAAAGCAAGAAACAAAGAAAAGAGAGAAAGAAAGAGACAAAGGGAAGAAAAAAATAAGAAAAAGAAAAAGAGAAAGAGAAAAGACAGCGGGGAGGAGAAAGGAAAAAAGGAGGGAAAGGAAAGCAAAGAAAGAAAGAGAAGAAAGAGAAAGAAAAGAAAAAATACCAAAAAGAAAAAAAGGGGAAAGAGGGAAAAAAAAAAAGAACGGGAGGAAAGAAAAGGAAAAAAAAAAAAAGGAAAAAAAAAAAAAAAAAGAAAAGAGAAAAAAAAAAAAAAGAAAAAAAAGGAAAAAAAAAAAAAAAAAAAAAAAAAAAAGAGGAAAAAAAAAAAAAAAAAAAAGGGGGAAAGGAAAGAAAAAAAGGGGGGGAAAAGAAAGAAAAGAAAGAAAAAAAAAAAAAAAAAAAAACGAGAAAAAGAAAAAACAAAAAAAAAAAGGAAAAAAAAAAAAAAAGAAAAAAAAAAAAAAAAAAAAAAAGAGAAAAAAAAAAAGAAGGAGAAAGGAAAAAAAAAAAAACAGAAAAAAAAAAAAAAAAAAAAAAAGAAAAAAAAAGAAAATCAAAGGAAAAAAAAAAAAAAAAAAAGAAAAAAAGAAGAAAACGAGACAAAGAAACAGGGAAGAAAGAGAGACGAGAGAAAGAAAGAAAGGAGAGAAAGGAAAGAAAGAGGAAAGAAAGAGAGAGAAGAAAAGAAAGAGAACAGCGAGAAAGAGAAAGAGAGAGAGAAAGAGACAAAGAAAGAGAGAGGAAGAAAAAGAAAGAGAGAGGAAGAAAAAGAAAGAGAAAGAAAGAGAAAGAATTTGTGTCATTCTGCAACAATACAAAATCCAGTTCTATGTTATTCATTGTTATTAAATTAAATCTAAAATTCCCTCAAAAATCTTAAATGTTTCTTATTATTAAAAAACATTTAAGTGATGTACAACTTACACTCTGTACACACTAAATGGTGCAAAGAGTCACCAACTATAAATATCTTGGGTTTTGGGTTGACAAAGGAAGTCTCCTTTAAAAACACATCTCACAATTATGTGACAGCTGAAAATCAAAACATCAACGTGATATAGTCAAAAAATCTTGTCTCCAACTTATCCAATGAATTACAGAAAAGAAACTGTTTTGAAGCCACCTTTTCTGTCTGTTCTGGATTATGGAGATAAAATAAATGTGCAGACTTCAGCCTCGACTTTGAAATCTTTAAACTCGCTCTTTCACTCAGCCCCTCGTTTCATAACAGGAGATGAATTTAAACCCGTCACTGTTCACTCCATCGTATCTGTCAGAAGAACAAACTCTAGAAAATGTATTTATAACGGACGACTTGACAGACTAACTCAATATCTCACTTGTTTGTTGAACTTTTAATCCAAGATCTCATGATTGTCTACGTCTAAAAACTGGCTGCACTAGGACTGAAATGGAGAAAAAAAAAAGCTTTTGGTTATTTTGCTTCCCAGAAATTGAATACATTTCAAGGACAAGTAAAACTGGTGCCGCTAATGCACTTTAACAATCTGGTGAGAACATGGACGGTATAAAGAGACGTGGACTAAGTGAGTGTGACGTCACCCACAGCGTTCGGCTCGAATCAAATGAAGCTCAACGAGGCTAAAGCAGTTACAGCGGCTAATTTGGAGCCAACTTCCATATTTGGAATTCTGACCCTGAGTATCATAGCAAGAAAACTGCTTGATCTTTAATATGTATCTTCCTCCATTTAAAAAGTAGGGCCAGACAAGAAGAAAAAAGTGAATTGCTAAAGTTGACTTGCTAACTCTAAATTGTAGTTTGCAGCCCCTATTCTGCGGTAGTTACAAGAATCCCTGGGCTCACGAGTGGTTTTGGTAGTTTTATATGTTCGTATTAAAAAGTCGTTGTGTACTCTCATTGGGGCCTCCCTGAACATTACCTTGCGTAGTGTTTCTTATCTACGCCTCCCTCACATATTGTCAAAACTGGCATAATTCTTCGAGTGACTTGAATATGAAGTGTGGACTTCTACGGCCGCTAATGTTCCCGCGCTCTCTTTGTCTTAGCGGCGCGGGGCAGAACTTGATCAAGTATTTTGAGAGTGCCAGTCTGTGTATACTCCCACAAAGCACGAATGTAAAGAGGAATCAATGAAGGCCCTTCATGCCAGACGGCTCATTGGCCAGTGGGGCTTAATGGGGCAGAAACGGGCGCGTTGGCATTGGCTGCTGCCCGCGATTCCCTTCAAAGACAGATGGGAAGCCGGACCGCGCTCCCCGTAGCTCGGACTCCATCATTCTGAGCGCTCGTCAATGCAGCCAGAGTGAGACGTGTTTGGGAGAAAATGGCGGAAAGGGGAGGCGGGAGACTATGTAGATGGAATTTAAAGTAAGCTGGCGTGAAAATATGCACTTCTGAACGATCAAAGTGAAAGTACAAGAGGATTGAGGAACGAACAGAGGTGCTACGTTACTAAAACAAAATTAATTAAAGCTACATTATATGACTTTCCTGAAGGAGTAACACCACCTGCTATAATGGTTCCGCAACGTGGCAATAAAACTGGTGGCCGCGCTACCGCACCAGGTCAAAGTTTACAGGTCAGATCTGTGGCAAGGAAACAGCTGCTAGCAGTAAAGAATTCATGTTTTTTTCAAGGTATTTTAGAGCAAAAAAAAACCTATTCTAGATAAATATGTTGAAAGTGTGTTACTGTGAAACATCAGGTACAGCGTGACACTGTAAAGCAGGTAATGCCCTTAAAACCTGCGGCACTAATTAGTTCAAGAACTGCCTTTTCTATATGTACAAACAACAAATTCAAGTTGGTTGGTCTTGTGTTGAATGTCGTACTGTGAATTCCAGCTCCAAAATGCCACACCGTGAATGCCATGTGACATGTCCTTGGCGGTGCAGCAAATGACACTAAGATGAATTGCTGTCCCACCTTCAAACACCCCACTTAACCCACTCAAACCCAAGTGAGGACTATATGGTGGATAGAAAGAGCTGCAACACTAATATTGTGCAGGTCACGATGGTGGTCTCACCTTTTGCTATGATAATAAAACATGAATATGACACAAAAATGTAAAAATATTAAATCCAAAATCAAAAAATGCAGTAGTCCCGTTGTAACCTACACCTCTTACATTCAACTGTCCCACTACCGACGCCACAAACCATGTGAACTCTGAGCCAAATATCTCTGAGTATTCAAGTGAAATCAGTGCTTTCCGGGAGGAGATAGAACAAGCCCTCTCCTCCTGGTCCAGCCTTATCTGCGGCCGCTAAAGACGCCAGGTGTGAGACTCTGGAGAAGCAGCGGCAGATGAAAACTGATTTGTAGCTTTAAACTTACAGTCACAGAGCGGGGGAACAGGAGAGATGGAGGAGGGCTGCTATCCAGGAGGGAGGAGAGGAAGAGGAAGAGGAGGATCATTGTCATTCAGCGCATTGGTATGGGACAGGCGTCGCGCCTGCAGAGCAGACGATTGAGTGGGAGTGACGAGAGAGGAGGAGGGGGGGCATTTGGATATGTAGGTGATGGATAGTACAGGAGATAATACATATGCAGCTAGAATAAGTTCCGGTTGAGTGAGTCAAGTCTTGGTCCAAAAAAAAAGCAAAATTTTCCATTTAAATGATTGGTTTTCATTCATTTTTGCATTTTGTCCATATAATCTTGTCTATATTGTACAAACTTTTGAAGCACAAATGCATTCAAAAACAATGACTACAGCTAAGGCATTTGCTTCTATCTCGCAATTCCTCAATCCACACATTGTTTAAGGGTAAATATATTTTTCTATAAGCACCTAAACTCCGCCACAATCCTACATCCAAGAATGAGAGGGTATGCACCATGAGGAGGCGAGATGAGGGGCGGGGGGGGGTCTACTGGGGTCAAATGAGACACAGTGTGATTTGGTTCTAACAGGTATATCAGCCTTCAAACTCCGCCCTGCAGCAGGTGTTTGTCATCAGGAAACTTCCGGCTGTACATCAGGGCAGTGCTGCGTGATGTCACCATGTACTTGAAATTGGCAGTGGCCTCTGGAGCCAGGACGCACACATTTTTATGCCATTTTTGAACCCAAAGCTGCCACATTTACTTAGTTGGGGCATTAAAATTTCTATAAATTTTTCATGATTTTTTAAAAATAATGGTTACAATCTATCACACAATACACAGGTACATTTCCATCACAGCTGTATTAAAACTGTCACACTGGCTCTTTTGTGGACTCCGTATCCCTCTCCTCTGTGTCCCATGTGGTTTCCAGTGAGTGAGATTTGAGCCTTTACAAATCCTCCAAACAGATCCCCTCCAGAGAGCCCAACCGCTGTCCCCACACTTCACCCAGGACCGTGCACCTCGGGCGGGGGGGGACACGGAGGAGGGAGCGGTTGCCTCCAGACGTCGCTCAGGGACTGACCTTGGCTCTCC
This sequence comes from Periophthalmus modestus, assembly GCA_019594935.1. Taxonomy (NCBI): domain Eukaryota; kingdom Metazoa; phylum Chordata; class Actinopteri; order Gobiiformes; family Gobiidae; genus Periophthalmus; species Periophthalmus modestus. The sequence continues at coordinate 15,937,867 of JAIEZT010000198.1, read as the reverse complement.
GTGGGGACTCAACGTAGATGGATTCGGCTCCTCTCCTCCACAATGGCTTTAAGAACGAAAGGAGCGTTTCTCCCTGCGGTGGACGGGGTGGAGGGTTGCATCACAAGATCAAGGGATAAACAAAAAAACTGGTTCCCACACCCTCTGCAGAAGAGAGAGAGAAACAGATTCAAGGAACAGGGGAGTTTCAAAATGGTGGAAATGGGGAGCTGTATATCAATGTGTCGCAATTTTGGTCCTTCCATTAAACCACATCATTGCCCTTGTATCTAAGGGTTGACTTGAGTTGAGTTTAGCATTCTTAAAAAAAAGCCACAAACAAAACTTATAGCTCTTAAGTTAAGACATGACAAAAACTCAGGGCCCGTGGGCTAAATTTGGCCCGTGAGACCGATATCTCAAATATGTATTAGAGCGGCTCGGGAAGCTCGGCTGCTGCACCAGTATAGCGCATTTGACTATCTAATACTACGAATCCCCAGAATGCTTTGCAAAGGATGTGCTGGCGCTGACCCCCACCTCTTCGGGTTGAGTTGCACTCATTAGCAATCTGCTACTTGTCCGCCTCAATAAATTTAACCACCTCTTCTGAAAAACATGCAGATGTTGCGTCCTCCTGAAATTTTTGCAATAAATATTTAGTTTGGCCCAAGACTTAGTCCCAGTTTTTAATTTTGGCTCTGTGAATTTGAGTTTGACACCACTGTCTTACCGTGATCTAGAAAATTTAAAAGTTAAAGAGGAGGTATATGCAAAATCGACGCAAGTTTTTCTACCATGTTATAATGTGTTCCCTCCTCAAAAACACTTGTCTGAGGATTGTTGAGTTATATCAGCGATCTCTCCCACGAGCCTTGTATTCGAACCCTCCTTAACGTTAGTCTGTAAGTATTCAGTCCAAATCTTCCGCCCACAAGCCTACATCACAACCATGCTCATCGACTCCATGAATATACAGAACCATTACATAAAATAATGCAAATAACTCAGAAACCTAGAAAGATGTGCAGTAGTTTCATTAGCAGGATTGCACGTGATTGTGCCCATGATAGGAGTTCTGAAGGAGGAGTGAGTTAGCGTGGAGAGCAAATGGCATGGAGGCGGGTTACACGGCGTCAAAAACGAAACTGAAAGAATAAAAGGTAACATGGTTGATATAATGTTTTATATGTTAGCGGGTAATGCTCCGTAGAACTAAACTAAAGCCCTCTCTTGAACCCAAAATGGCAGGGATCCAATGAAGTCGGCTAAAATTGAGACTAAATTGCTAATTTGTTGGGGCCTAGTTAAAACATTTTTCTTAATATTAAAAGCTGTATCAAGTAAAGAATTCAGAGTGATGCAGTTAAAGGCTCACAGTCCCATATGTCGGACTAGTCTAAAGTTACCTCAGAGTTTGGACCAAAAAAGAGTCGTTTTCTCGCTTCGAGTATTTCATCATCTTTCCAGAAAACAAATTATCAACGGTTTTGTGAAAGTACGCCGGCCCGAAGTTACATACGGGCTAATATGGTACAATGGGAGGGAACATTTAGACTCGAGGCCATGTTGTGCCATTACAGGGGAAGAGGTTGCCGCATAATAGTGAGTTTACTCATGGGAAAGTGAAGAATCTATTAAGAAAATAATTAGAGTTAAGTGGCAATAGTTCTACAATTTAGACACATTCTGCAAAATGGTCACTTTTCAAACACATGTTATAGTCTGTTTCCATCTCACTTTCCCTCTGAAGTTGTTTTTGGAGTGAATTCATGTCTTGACCCATATTTGATCCCTATTACAGCACGGCCAATTTTGCCGGCTGAATCCTCGTTTTCACTGCCACTGCTCATGTTCGTGGCAACATCCTGGCTAAAGTTTTCAAGCAAGTTCAAGCCTTCAGCTTTAAGCAAAACAAAAAAACACAAAAATTCATGAGAAAAACTTACAAAAATTGACTCATATTTCAACTCTTGACCAAAATCTGTAAACATTTTTTGATATATAACTGCATTTTACACAAATCTGTGTAAAATGCCTTTTCTTTTTACTCTAAAAATACATTTTAAACAAGAACTTCAATACTTTGAGTAGATTTTTTTCTAACTTTTTTGGGCTTCTGTTTCTGCTCTTTTACTTTACAAACTGAGTCCTTCATCCACCGCTGACATGCCATCACGTCACCTTTTCACCTACACATAAAAAACCTGAGCTCTCCCATGTTTAGTCGTGCTGGAGCAGTGGTGAAGGTTTGTTTTGTGTTTAAAGCAGAGGAGGGAAATGACAAGCGCCACAACACAGAGCCGGCTCGGCTTGTAGCGCTTTGATCGTCAGGCATGACGCGCTGCCTTTATCTGCTTTGAAGAGAAAGGTTGGTGCACAAAAAAAGGCAAGGGAAAAAAGATATTAAAAAATAAGGAAAGTGTCAAATCCAAAGAGACGCTTCTGCCACTTGTCAACATCTTTAGATGTGGGGGAAATGCCAAAGTCCTTTAGAGAGGACTGCCACATTGACAGAGGGGGGTGGAAGCGTGAGCTGTGTGGACAACGATAAAGCTGCTAAAGTGAAACTGTATTTTGTCACTGGATTGAAAAGGGTCACACGTTTCTCGAGAGCATGCATGAAACATCTTGTAACTAGAATATTACTGAGGTGTTTTATGCCGAATATAAAGTTTTAGATATAACTCAACTGGCCTGGACAAAAAAAAGTCGCCACCTGGATTTAACTAAGTCCGAGGCTGTAGGTACGAGTCAGGTCTAGGTTCAGCAACAGACTGTGCTCAAAGAATAAGGTCAGCTGACTACCTGAATGACCAGGTTATTCATCAATGGATTTTTTCTTCCCTGACAGCACGGGCATATTCCAAGACGACAATGCCAGGATTCAAATTGTGAAAGAGAGGTTCAGGAGCATGAGAATCATTTTCACACATGGATTGGTCCACCACAGAGTCAGACTTTAACTCCATTGAGGAATCTTTGGGATGTCGCCGAGAGAAGAAGCTTTGTGCAGCTGTCAGACTCGAGCCATCATCAATGGCAGCAGACTGGGTGAAAAATGAAGCAACACTGGATGAAAATAAATCTTGTGGACACTGTTAGAAAGGACGGAATCGAAAAACAATGCGAATGTGCCGTAATCCAAGCTAAAGACGGAACAAACGAAATATTAGAGTGTGCGAGCTTTTTTTTTTGGGTGCAGTGGATATGTGACTGTATTTATCTATAAAATGTTTAGTGGGTCAGTGTAGAGTCACAGATGAAGTGAGGTAGTAGCAACAGCAGCCGTACCACAGGGGTTACCAGGACTCATCGATGCAACTCGCACAAGAGCCTATGAAAAAACCCATGTAAGTATAATCAAATCTGGAAGGCGAACCCAAGATGGCGTCGGATTGTTTTCAATGCCCCTGTGCTCATTTGGCGCATGGGCCCAAAACTCTTTTCTCTTCCACATTACTTCCTCAATATAGCTCGCACCTGCTCCACCATGTGACGTCAGAATCAGATCGATAGCTACTAGAACGGAGCTAGGACTAAATCTTACAAAGCTAACTTTTAGGCGCTGTTGTCAAAATAGAGAGACTCTCCATAAAATTGTGAATAACCAAACTCATCCGTGGGTGGAATAATAGGATGTTCTGAGGTAAATGAACAACTTTGGACCACTGCAACTGTTTAAAATGAGCGAATTATTTTTTTTTAAAATGGTTTTTCCTAAGACTGTAAACCAGACCCAAACTCCTAACCCCAGGCCCTAAGGAAGTAGTCACTACGCCTGAATCATTCTCAATAACGCATTTGATAATTCTGCTAAGTTCTTTGTTTCATGATTGACAAGGTTTATTAAGATGTAGTTATTATGAAGTGGTGCCCTATAGATGCAGTAGTTGAAGATTTTTTAACTATTAGAAGCAGTAAAGTAGTAGTTATTGTGGTATTTGTAAGAAGGGATGCAACCGAAAAAAGACACAAACACTTTTTTTTCCTTTTTTATTTATTTTTTTTATCTCACGGTCTGACATGAAATTAGACTAAAACTTTTCCTGTTTTTAGGTCAATTAAGATTAACAGAATTATTTCTATTTTGCTAAATGTCAGAATATAAAGACAGAAGGATTTTTTTTTTTTACTTTTAAAATTACTTTCTTCACTTGTATTAGTTAATATTGGGTATCGGCAGATTCCTTAAAGCTACAGTATGGGAATTGGTATCGAAAACAGAAAAAGTTAGTAAAAGTAACCAAAATAAAAGTATCAAGGATTCTGTGTAATTGCAAAAAAAAGTAATTATAGTTTCAATACCTTGTTCCTTTTGGATATAATTTACCCTCGAAACCTTACAACAAAAATGCTCTAAAAAAAAAGACTCCTTCACCTGTCTTTTACCTCTCGTGGCATCATTGCTCCATTACTTATTCATACTGCACTTAGGTTACTTTGAACTCAACACACAACTTCATAAAACTTCTGCGTAAGTCCCCCAGGCAGGCCACCTATGCCTCCAAAAATTACTGCTACAGCCTTGTTTAGAGGCATCTCCCATGTCAGAGGTAAAGTTAGCAGAGCGGCTAACGCTGTCTCACCCTGCGTGGACTGGTGATGTTTAATAGATTAGAGGTCAGCACCAGAGAACAATGAAAAGAAACAAATGTGAGTATGGACAGACTGGTTTACTTTGTTCTGCTGTTAGCTTAGTGTTGAAAAGCTTAGCCGTCCGTTTCATGGTCAGAGAAGAAATAATTAGCCTTTTTAAAGAAGATGTATTGTTCTTTTGTCTGGCTGTATAGTTATAATCTATGCGGGATTCGAAACCTACAAACCTTCGAATCAGCGGATAAACACTCCACTAACTGACCTACTGCTGTCCACAAACGTACAGGAAGAGTACCACTGTGTTTTAAACCACCTAATAAACTATTTTGGAGTTAGATTTTAGTACTTTTATGGTACAGTGCTAGTTACGGTTATATAATTTACCTCTATGTATGTATGTTTGCTGCCCATGTCCAACCAGGAAGTAAAATTTAAAACTTTTTCAGCAAAATAGAATAAAAATAGGAGAGAGTGTTTGTTCAGATCTTAAATATGAATCACATTAACTATGTGTTTAGTGACGTGATATTTCGAATGTGTCTTATTCACTTTAAACCTTTTGCTTTTCTATTTTAAAACACTTGGGAATGTTGTAAAAAATGTCCTCAGATATTAGCAAAAGTTATCATCAGACTCTATCCCTTAAACCCAAAACAAACAAGAACAAAGAGAACACCTAGGGGGTCATTAAGAGTTGAAGAGGCTGAAACTGGAGACAACAGCTTCAGTGTTTTGTTAGCTTCTCCCTTTCAGATGGATATAAGGCAGTGTCCACCAGTGATCTGACCAGAACTGAAGAAGCGGCCTGGATGAGCATCGATTTGTCCACGTGACAGATTTAAATTTCGTCTTTTGCTATGGATCAGTGTGACCGATGGACTTCTGCGTTGTGTTGCGAGGTGCTAAGGAGCCACAGGACATCGCTGGAACTTTTGAAGACAGGCGCTTTTTTTAATCTCTGTTGCACAAAAAATATACAAAACTTAATTAACATGTGCCGCTACCCATCCAAGAAAGACGACAATGGCATGACAAAGTTAGCATCTTCCCGCACTTGCCCACATATATAAATGAAAAACAACAAATGAGCTAATATATAACTTAATTACGAATAAACATAAAGATATTCCACAATATGGCAGTAAACTTCATCATTTCCATAGAGACAAGAAAGTAGAGGCACCAGGCCAACCTACAGCTCAGATCTGTGGAGAGGTGACACCGCTCTCAGTAGGATTCATGTTTTTCTCAGTATTTTTGGCAATAAAAACACCTATTGATTATTTGGAGCGGTTTCAATGCGTCGACGTTGTTAGCGCTTCACCTGTCTGTGAACTGTGCTAATGGCTGATATTTCCTGCGGTGACGTCGTTAAACCTTTTTGCACCATCTCCTTTTATCAAAACGCAGGAAGGAACCGGAGACGTGGTTGTTTATTACTGTGGCTTCATACAAATAACGCTATATTTAAAATTTAAAAATATTATGAACCCTGTGGCTAGGAACTTTTGTTGATATTGTCATAATTACACCGCAATTAGTGTTTTCTGAGTGTTTTGAAGTAGCTGTTGAGGCAGTAGTAGATCCGAGTTTAGACCGTAAATATTTAAAAAAAAATCTCTAAATCTCTGGAAAAAATGTATGTTATGTTATTAGCACTGCTTTTACTCAGACTGTACATATAAAACGAGATAGCTAACCTGCTAGTCGCTGCGTTCCAAATAGAAAGTGAGCATGGGCGCACTTCCAGGTCCATCGACTCTGGCTCCAATTCACTTTCTATTGAAAAACTGTTGTCTTTCTTTCCTTAACTGCTGCTGTCAGACTCATTAATTGATCTTAAAATGTTTGCATTAACCCGCTCGACATGATCCTGGTGTTTTTATTTCACTATTGTGTCCCTAAAATGTACATTATCACTCCCCTAGGGTTAGCAACAGGTTGATTGACAGTGTTGCTAAGCGCCCACCTCTCAGCCCTCGCTCCTGATTGGCTCTTTGGTTGCTATGATACTCTTTGACTGTTTTACTGTAAATAACCTTTTGTAAATACTTTTTTCTTATTACTAGTTGTTTACTGTACTGTATATAACTTTGTAAATGCCGTTTTTCTTATTAGTACTAATATCTTGTGTGTCTGTTACTGTAAAGTTAATTGTTGTATGTTTTATCCTGCCTTGGGACAACGGATGAATTTAGCTCCTGTGCTAACTCCGGCATATTGATGTTGTAGCAGTTGCTGAAACAGTGATTAATATGCACTCTCGGTTGAAATTCCAAAACGCAGCGCCAAATTCACCGATATAACTGCTCTGGCCTCAACGAGCTTCATTCAACTGAAGCCGAACGACATGGGTGACGTCACACTCACTCAGTCCACTTCTTGATACAGTCCATGTCAGGAACAGATCATTTTCCAATCAAGGCATCGGGAAGTTGTTACCAGTTGGCAAAACAATAACAGACTGCACTGTACTTATACATGCTAACCACTCTGCCACTGCTGCCGTTCTCTTCTTCATAAATCTGACTTTTAATTTCACATCAACCAACACATTTCCACACTCTTTACATGTCCTGAAGTTACCATGGTGTTTAATCAAAGCTGATCTCCATGTCGTTTATATAAGTTTAGACTGCACACTTTGCCTGTACTTCATCACATTGTGAGTGTGCATTCCCTTCGCTCCTCATCACTCCCATTACCATCACTTTAGTTCCACTTCTATAACTGTAATCTCCCACACTCGCGCGCCCTCTCATCCATTTGCACGCCGCCATGACACTTCTGGCTTTAACCATGTGACCGTTTGATTAAACTTTCTATGACATCGGGCTGACAACATTGATAACATAAGCGCCTTTTCATGGGTTTCCGTCAAATCGCTTTTTCAAGTCACAGACGCCATTTTGAGGACTTTCTACCATTCAAAAGAATATGTCATTGTGTCTTTATTTGCCTTACGCTGTATTATATTATATTGTGTTATTTCTGTGTAAAACCCTCAGTCGTCCAGGTCTGATCCATTGTAAAATCGAAGTTTAAATCTGTCAACTGGACAAATCGTTGTAGGAGTGAAGACGTTTTGCTGCTCTCATCCAAGCCGCTACTTCACTTCTGGAGACTGGAGACTCTCATCCAAAGTTCTGGAGACTGGAGACTCTCCAGAACTGAAGAAGCGGCTTGGATGAGCAGCAAAACGTCTTCACTCCTACAACGATTTGTCCAGTTGACAGATTTAAGCTTCGTCTTTTGCTGTGTATTCTATTTCATTTAAATCTTAAAGGTGCACTATGTATGTTTCTAGTGGAAGGGGCCGTCACCTGCAGCAGTGGTCCTCAACCACCGGGCCGGGGGGGACCAGTACCGGTCTGTTACGCATTTGCTACCAGGCCGCACAAAAAACACGTATGTATTTATTTATTTATTTATTATCTTCTCCGATGCAACTTTGGCCCGTCCCTCATGACACATAATAAGCTCGTCCGTAGATGTATAATGAAAATCCTGACAGGAAATCTCCACATAAATCCATTTGATATAATGGTGAGTTTATTATATCTGTGCTGGATCTGCTCTTGTCTCCACGATGACGTATCATGTAGAACACATCAGACACATCCAAAACTAGACCCACAAAGCTACTGAAAATGAGCCAAAACAAAAGTCTTTGGAGAGCTTTTCTGCAAAGGAGAAAAGGCCAAACTGAGGAGTCAGAAGAGGAGCTACGACCTCCAAGAAAAAGAAAGATCAATAACAGGAGTCCTTCTTAAAATATGAGTTTGCCTCTACAGGTGACTCGTGATATGCGGGAAAAAGCCAACGAGGCAACAAAACCTTCAAAACTGCTTCGGCACATGGAGACTAAGCACCTGGATTAAAAGATAAAACTTTAGAGGTTTTTGAAAGAGACAAACGTGAACAAAGAAAGAAGAAAAACTCCCAGAAAGAAGAGACTCCCACTGATTCAGCGGTACAGTGAGGTGTATTTTTATGCACTTCACTTGTTTTAATCATATTTATCTGTCACGTGTAGATGGTTGGTCCATGAAAATAAAACCGACATTATTCTGGTCCAAGGTGCAAAAAAGGTTGGGGACCTCAGACCTACAGAACTCGTCTCCATGGAGATGTTGTGGCCTTGGCTGGAATGTTCCACACATTAAACGTATTTATCCCCAAGGAGATAAGCAGGTGGTACCTCCAAACCAAGCTATAGGTCAGATCTGTGGAGAGGCAAGCCCGCTCACAGAATGCATAGTTTAAGGTATTTTTTCTGGCAATTAAAAAAAAAAAAAATATATATATATATATATATATATAGATTGTAATTTTAATTCAATCTACAGTTCAAGTCTTATTATTAATAATTTTTGTTTTTTTTTTGTTTTTATATCACTCTGGGGCAGGTGAACGTCTTCTTATGCGATCTTATATTGTCAATTTCTATGGGATACTGTCCTAAAAAAGTCGGGCAGCAGATGGCGCTGTTGTAGGAAGGCTGTGCCCAAAATAAATTAAATAAAATACAAATTCACCTCTCTGAAATCTATTGGAAATCCTATTCTATCTATCTATTCTTCCTATCTTTTCCACAGTGGGTTTGGGAATAAAGACAAAAAACATCGGCGCGGTTTAGGAGGCACTTCGCTTTGTAATAAGTGGTAAAAACAAAAGCGATCGTGAACAAGTACGGAGGGATGAAAGGGAAACAGAAGTGCCTGTGTTTAAGAAGGTGGTGGGTGGCGAACAAAAACTAAAGGAGCGAAAAGAGAGAGAATTCTTCCGGGACGTGAGCCAGTTGGGTAGAACAATGGCGAGTAGTGATTAGCGTCACGGACATGGCAATATGCTTACTCCTGTAATTTTTACCGGGACCGTGCCGGCGTGCCAGGCCCTCCGCTCCCACCACGCCACCGCCACCATCTCGGGCAATTAACCTAGCCACCTGCTGCCTCCGAGCAAAACAGCAAAACGTCTCTCCTCGTTGCCAATCTGGAGAAAAAACGGCAAATTCTAAGTAACAAAAAATGGCCGCGGGTCGGTATGGATTCACTTTAAAGAGAGAGAGAAATAAACAGAGGAGATTTGGAGCGCACATCGATTCTTTTACCGCCCGAGCTGGAACGTACCATTTGTCAAAAAGGTGTGAGGCGAGGAAGTAGAGGTCATCCATCTTGAAGGCGGGACGTGGACCAAACCATCGGCAGTGATCGATCGGTGCAGATACGCGGTGGGGGGGGTGGGCAAATACAAATACTGCAGGGGGGGAACAAGCACAATGGAGGGTAGCACTGCAACAGAGCTCAGCCGCCATATTGGCAAACGAACGAGGTAAAAAATTATATTGCACAAACATGGATTTTCAAACTTCTGGGGCTGTTTAACCAGTCGAATGCTACTACTATTTAGCTAAATGCCCCAAAAGATCACTCAAAAAAGCCCTGCGGCGATCGGCAACTGGTATTTTATGAAGCAATTTATCTTTGTCAATACACAACCTGCACAGAAAGAAAGTTAAAGTCTCTGCACCTGATTTTTACGATCTTAAAAACATGAAAAATAGAACTATTTCATTCCTCACTGACTTTATGCATGCTGAACATCCTAATTATTCACAGAGATGAGTTTATAAGTGCTTTTCACAACTTTCAGAGGTCAGAGTGGAGTTTTGCCATCATGGGTAAAGCTAACAACAACCAACATGCTAATAGTGCACTTCCTGATACTGCAAGCAATACACAGTTGGCTTATTTTGACCCTCGAGAGCTGCTTATACAATATACATCTGTACTGGGGCAAGACGAATTTTGCTCAAAATACATAGAAAAAGACACTCATGTATTAATCAAACCAAAAGTTAAAGGGGCATATTATGTAAACCCATTTTTATCCTGTAACTGTCCTACATTTCAAAATTAAGTGCTCAGAAAATCTGTTTTTCCTCTCCTACCCCCTATCTCCACCCACATGCCTGTACCAATCCAGTGCTGGAAAAATTGGTTGGATCGAATATCAGCTTCCAAATATCAGTTCAGTCATTTAAACTGATGTAATGAGTCTATTTTCTGAGTCAGCACAGAAATCCTCATAATGTTTGAATTTTTATTTATACCAGAAAATAAATGCTGCACACAGGTATCAGGTGAGATCGGGTATTGAAATCAGTATCGGAACAGAAAAAGCTGGCTCTGTGAATCCAAAAAAGTACCGTTTTCACCTACCCCCTGTCTCCACCCACATGCCTGTTCTTAGTAGGTATGCACCGATCCCGTAGTGGGCCTGGATATTGGAAAACTTGGTTGGATCGGATATCGGCTTCCAAATATCAGTTCAGCCTCATGAACTGATGTAATGAGTCTATTTACTGAGCGCAATCGGCCGAGAATGTCTCATAATGTTGGGATTTTTATTTATACAATGTTGTTCTGTGGTTAGTTGTGGGATAATTAAGAGCTACATAACACATTTGGATCAGTTTTGTCTTATTTTGTTTCAGTTTAAAGGAAATAAAATGCCGTTTTTCGTCTTTGTCGTGGTATCGGTGATATCGGCCATCGTCAGATATTTAAATCCATCGTATCGAAATTGGTATTGTAACTGAAAAAGCTGGAGCGGTGCAATCCTAGTATTAGCATGTAATTAATCCAAAAATTCTGACACAGAGATGAACATTTAGCATAAAAATGTCACACAGACATTTAAAAAAAACGTAAATGTAAATGGGCCGGTTGCTGTCAGTTCTGCAGTTAACAGGAAGTCAATAGAACCGTTTCTATCAAGCCGTTTTGGATCAATATTGCAAATTACAATAAAGAAAAAGCAAAAGATGATTCAACATATATTATACTGTGATACTTAACACCCACAAAAAATAATGCATAATGCGTCTTCTTTAACTCTCCGAACAGCTACTTTACGCAGAAACGAAAAAAAAAAAACGACATTGCAATTTTGAACTCAGCTGGATGTCATAATGGTAATATGGGATTATTTTGCACATAAAGTAAAATGATAAAGATTAAAGGGCCTCAGAAGTCCCAGATAACACGGCTTTGTACAGAACACGTCACACACTGAGTTATTCAAATGAGCCTCACATGAAGTACATCAATACTCATCTATTCAAGCCCAGCTGAAGTCGACATTGTTTAAAGTAATTGCTGCTGACACAAGTAGTTCTCTTTATCTCGGGTTCAGTGAGACTTTGAAGGTAGATTTCTCATAATCAAGGGAATTTTTTAAAAAAAAAAAAAAAAAAAAAAAAAAAAAAAAAAAAATCGCTTGTCTTTTAATGTGTTTGGGAAATGAGAATGTCAGATGTCCGTCCCAATCCAACTTAACTACTGTATTTTCTGGACTACAAGCAGCTACTTTTTTCCAGTTTTTAATCGCTGCGGCTTATGGTGTAGTGCGGCTTATACATTTTTTTTTCTGTGGCGCCAAAAACATTTTGCCCAGTAACAGTCGACATAAAAGTGAAAAGAGTGGATGTTGCTCCTGACCTGTCTGCTTGCCTTGTCTGGTTTATCGCAGGGGTTTGTATAAACGAAATCCGTGAAGTAGAAAACTTTATTTTTTTACAATTATTCTATATGTTTTGTTGCTGCAGGTGCATTTCTCAGTTCCTCTGTCCCCGCCTCTTCGTCCTGGCGCCGCTGTAATGTTCTTTTTCCTGAGTCACTGATCCACAAACTAAAGCAGACTCCATCCACAGGTTACTGCTCTTTTTGGTCCTTCTTAAACTTTATTCTGCTGTCATCCTCATGTTATTTTCCTCCTTTATGTTGTTTCACATGTAAAGTCTCTCATGGACGCATGTCCAGAGCGTCCACAACGCGTGTCGCAGACGTTTGTCTCAAATACAAAGGTGTCCAACACGATTGTTTCAGAGTCACGCTGCAGCATCGAATATTTTGGTAAATTTGGCTGAAGCTGACTTGAAGTAAAAAAAAATTGCTTAGAGATAACATATTGAAGCGCCAGCGTATTAGCAAAGCATTCTGGGATTTGTAGTATTAGTGGTCCATGTGTACCTGTGGGTCAACTCTAATGTACATTTGATATGATCTCACAGGCCAAATATAATTACACCGCGGGCTTGAGTTTGACATATGTGCCATAAACTATATATATGTAAATGGACATAGCTAACACGCTAGTCATTGTGTTCCAAATAGGAAGGAAGTGAACATGGGCACAGCTTCCGGCTCCATCGATTCTGGCTTCAGTTCACTTTCTATTGAAAAATTGTGGCCCCTCTAACTGCGTCAGTGAGCCTCATCCTTTTGGTCTTAAATGTTCGTATTAACCCGCTCTACGTGATCCTGGTCCTGATCCTTTTTAATTTCGCTATTGTGTCTGTACATCAAGATATGAACATTAATAACAGACAAATCGAGTGTCTCTTTCTCTGAGGTCGCTCCCGCTAGTGTTAGCAACAGGTTTGATTGACAGCGTTGCTAAGCGCCCCGCTCCCCTCCTAAATCAGCGGTGTGGGCGGGAAGGGGCGTTATCTTCAACAGCCTCGCTCCGGATTGGCTCTTTTGGCCCAAATTAGCCACTATAACTGCTCTAGCCTCGATGAGCTTCATTGGACTGGAGCCGAACGCTGTGGGTGACGTCTCTCTCACTCAGTCCACTTCTTCACAGAATCTCTACGAGTGTATCTTTAAACCTGACCAAAACCTGCATACCGTCTGTGTTTCTGGAGCTCACCACTTACCTCTGGGAGAATGCCTTTCTTTTCACAGTCTCTTATTCCGCCGTAGACCGGGCCTTAGTGTTGACAGTCTCTTAGCCTGTGTCCGCTCGCTGATGGGATATGACCCCTCCTTTTCACCGTGAGCTCCCCGTCTGCCACTCCAATCTCCTCAGCTCTCTCCACTCTGCTCTGAGGGGCCCGGGGAGCAGGGGCCAACCGGTGTCTCTCATTCAGGCCTGAACAAGGAAAGCCAGCACCTCGAAGGCAGATCACAGAGCGGGGGTGAGGGTCAGGCCGTTTCATGGAGTCACTGGAAAAAAAGACAATCCCAGCCAGTTTGTACGAGAATATAAGAGTCAAATATCCAGATCTGTGGTCTGAATTTTGTCTCAATGCTTTTCATCAATAAACATCAGTTAAAATGGTCACACTGATACTGTTTCATTGGGATTTTCGGTTAATTTTGGTTCGTCTTATGAAAAAAAATAATAAAATGGCTTTGAATACAGTTGTCCTTCGCTATATCGTGGTTCAACTTTCGTGGCCTCGCTATTTTGTAGATTTTTTTTAGTGCAATCTTTCATGCTTTTTTTTTTTTTTTTTTTTTTTACAGAGTATGAATGCACATTGTGTTCTGCGTCCTGATTGGCTGAGACTGTAGACCATTGTCCATCCGTCTCATCCTACAGTACATGTTGAATTACGCAGTGTGACTCTTAAGTGCTGTGTGTTTGCAAGTTTTCTCCCCGACAAAACCCACAATGTCGATGAAACGTTCTGCACCGACAAAGGCACCCGACGAAGGTTTGAACTTTGAGAGAGTTTAAACAAGAGAGAAATGTGAGAAAATGTTAATGCCTGTGTGAAAAAAGTGTATAAAGTGTGTGGTGAGGGGTTTTACAGACAAGAAACGGATAGAATAATTGTAAAAAATAAAGCTGATACTTTGCGAAATTTCGCCTATTGTGGGTTATTTTTTAGAACATAACCCCCACGATAAACGAGGGACCACTGTGTTCGTTTCTTGAACATGAACGATAATAGTCTTTTTTTCCTCTTTTTTTTGAACTGCTGACTCTGGACTGACTGTGGACCCGAGCTGATCAGTGACAAAACCACTTTTCACAGATTCAACAAAATAGACTATGACATCACATTGCAATGCATTATGGGATACCCCTTTAGACAAGCAAAGTATGTCCTCCGCCCCCTCAAAACAACCTACTCATTTACATTTCAAACACTCTGTAATATTAACTTTGTTTAAATGTAGAATGCCATGCACCAGCTTTTAAAAATGACTGAATTTCTATCGTGCTTTTTTAAATTACACGTACATTGCAAGTTTATCAAAATATCAACATTTCAACAGTACAAAGTTTTTTAAAGTACATTTTTACATAGCGCTTTTCCACCTTCAAGAGACAATCAAAGCGCTTTAAATCAAGGAACCACTCACTGAAAACGACAAAGCCATAATAAGATCTGAACATAACACAAACATGGGTCATCGATTGAACGACGGAGGCCTCAGAAGGTCAAAAAGAAGAAAAACATGTCAAACTGCAACTATACAACTTTCCAAACTCGTGAAGTCATGAATGTTTACGCGTGAACATGACACATTTTTCTAGCATTGACTCAAGTACTTTTCAAGGACAAAGCCACATTTTTTAACAATAACAGTAGTGTACAGTTAACAAGGAATTTTTGGCCTTGAACGTCCATTGTTGCAGAAAATGAAAGAAACAAAACACAACTCCACGTCTGTTTGTGACGAGGAAACAGCATTAGAACATAGATCAGAAAGTAGCATAACATGGGGCCATTAAAAACTATATTCTAGAGTTTAAACTTTAGAAAGGACTTTTTGGAACTACTTTTTCCCGGTACAGAGAAGTTGAATCCACATTTAAATAGATATCTGTCTTGAGTTTCTACAGTTGTGATTGACAGCATGTTGTACTGAACCTGACATTTCTCAAACTCCCCATGATTACATTTCAGATTAAATCAACCCCCAGACAGATGTATACGTGGAAGTTTGTGACACCGATTCTGAGCGGCTTTTTGAGGCAATTTTCTTTCCAGCGCGTTACAGAATGTTACAAATAGCTCCGTGGTAATTTATCGTAATCACGGCGACGGTTGTCAGCCAATCACAACGGGCCTTGGGAATAACTAGGTGCAATTTGACACGCAAACAAAGACGACAGTGCTCCATGTTTTCACTACAAATGTGTGGGATGTCTGTCAACGTGATGCTCCCGGTTAAAATAGGTTGTTTTAAACTTTCGGGTGGTTATAATCAGAACGGTTTTCCGCAATAGGCACACCAGCCACAAGAGGGAGCTCAAAATGTACCTGGATAATGAGTGAGTGGGAAGACAGTGGCTCAGTTGGTAGAGTGTTTGCACACTGGTTCATTGGTTGAGCGTCAGATCCACTGCCTCACAGGTTGGCGGTGCGATTCCAGCTCCCACAGACGAATGCCGTTGTCGTGTCCTTGGGCACGACACTTAACCCACCTCATGCCTAGTGTTTGCGCACACTGGTGTATGAATATAGTGTCTTGAAGACAGTAAAGCGCTCTACAGTGGTTCCTCAGAATTACGTTCTAAAAATAACCTGCAACAGGCGAAATCTGCGAAGTCATGAGCTTTATTTTTACAATTATTCTATGTGTTTTGCAGCTGTAAAACCCCTCACCACACACTTTATACACTTTTCTCACACAGCCATTAACAATTTCTCACATTTGTTTAAACTCTCTCAAAGTTCAAACCTTTGTAGGAGCCCTTGTCGATGCAGAACGTTTCATCGACATTGTGGGTTTTGTCGGGGAGAAAAACATACAGCACTTCAGAGTCACACATTTATGTAAATTTGTCTGAACACATTCTGTTCTGTACAGGAGACACGGAGAGACTGATGGACAATGGTCTACAGTCCTTCAGCCAATCAGGACGCAGAACACAACGCACACTCATATGCGGTAAAAAAATCCGCGAAACAACGAGGCCGCAAAAGGTGAACTGCGATATAGCGAGGGACAGCTGTATAAAAATATGATCTTTTGGCATTTACCTTGTAGGGCTGCAGCTAGTCAGCCAATTAATTGCAACTAATTGCTAATGAAATCATTGTCAACATTTAAGTAATCGAATAATCGTTATCTATGCACAGGTTGGGTGGGTTTTTATGACTCAAACAAACAGGCCCGGGTGCAGAACAAACTCGAGGAGGCACTCGAGGTTCAAAGAGGTGCAAACATAATGCGCCTCCATTACGACATTATTTCAGGCGCCTGACATGAGGGTGTAAACACTTTTAACTGATGTGGTAATGCCCCTTTCCCCCCCCGTAGAGCCGGGCCTGCAGACACATCAGTAAATACACACAGATGAATCATGTGTAAATGTCGTGTTTTCATTTGTCTGTAGATATGCTCCAGCAGGTCCCTCAAGCAGCTCAACATCAGCTTTATCTGGTACAATTACGACATTATATTGACAGGCCTTTTGCCCTCTAAACAATTAACTGATTAATCAAAAACAATTACATTAATCGATTAGCAAAATAATCGTTAGTGGCAGCCATAAATAAGTGTGATTTTTTTACATTTTTTTGTAGGATAACAATAATAAATACTTGTACTTCATTTAAGATACATAACAATGAACAAGCTAATGTTTCTTTCTTTTTTTTACCAGTATTGTATTACACTGTAGTTGACATTGGGGCATCAGTGTGAATGATCAAGAGTTGTTGGTGTGCAGCGTCTCAATTTTATTAAAAAAAAAAAAAAAGAATTAGATTAGAATCTTGCACAAGGACCCCACAAATGTATAAACAGGTCTGGTTAAAAATAAACTAAACCAACACCAACTACTGGAAAAATAACTAAGTCTAGAATTTAAAGGGCTCATATTACTCTGTACACATGTTTTAACACACAGACCCTGCATATTTAGGCTGAGTTCTTCTCTCAAAACTGAAAACACTCTGTTCCACCTTGTGATGTCATGTGGTGATACAGGAAGTGCTCCACTGTTGTCACTTTTTAAACTCATCACACCTTCACGAGAATCATCTGGATGATTACCCCTGGAATTACCAATCTCTCCTGAACTAAAGGTAAACTCGATGTAGCTGTTAACTTGAAAACTACCACTTCATGACATCACAAGGTGGAACAGAGCAGTTTAAGCAGTTTGGAGATGTTACAGACTAATAATAAAGTGTGAATGAAACAAAACACAACTCCAGGTCTGTTTTTGAGGAGGTAACAGCAGCTTATAACCTGGCTTAAAACTCACAAGAGTCAATTTTGTGTAATATAGGACCTTTAAAATCTGTATGTTCCTCTCTGGGTCCCTTTCTTTCGGCCCATAGTTGATTGGATTTACACCAATCAGCAGACGAGCATTCACTGTCATTTATTTTAACGCCTCCAATTTATATAATATGGGAATTCAACCCACAACACTAAGCACTATACTGCATTTTCACCCCCTAAATTTACCCGGCGAACAACAGTTGTTTTCATTCGCACTGCATTGTTTACCAAATTGCAGCATCTCATTTCCTTCCAATACGCTTAGACCATTTTTTTGTAACCGAACCGCTTATTAAAATGTAAAAACTTGTTAGAAAGCCATTACTGAATCTATCACGAGCGGCTAGATGGTCCGTTTCCGCAGATGTTAATTCTGGGTAATGAGTCATTATCGGCGCTTGGCACTGCGGCGGCCCTGTGACTTCTTGCTATATAATTGTCGCTTGCTCTTTCGCTTGACTCGAAAATGGGTTTGCTTATCTCTGATTGCTTGAAAAAGAAAAAAAAAACTTAAAAAACATAACATACTGGCAAACACCCCGGGAGCTAGCCATATCTAACCTACCTCTGAATTACTAGCCATAATGTAAACAAACTTGCCTATCTGATTTTTTTTTTAGCAGCGAACTAGAAATGTCAAACGCTAGGCTGTTTTTCTATGTTATTTGGATATTTTTGCCGACTATGCTAGCTGTCGTCGTTCGCACCTAAGGCCATACATGAGTGGACAGCATGAGAAAAGAGTTGGTTTTTTAATCCAATATTAGCACTAGCGCAGTGGTAGCGTAGTGGAAAATTGCTAGCTTTTTTTTTGCATGAAGGAGATCAA
The DNA here is from genome assembly GCA_019594935.1 of Periophthalmus modestus. Lineage (NCBI taxonomy): Eukaryota > Metazoa > Chordata > Actinopteri > Gobiiformes > Gobiidae > Periophthalmus > Periophthalmus modestus. Next base: position 15,919,417 of record JAIEZT010000198.1, on the reverse strand, counting down.
AGTGGTTGGCCTTTTACTGCCTTTGGTCCTCGGGATTTCAGTTCTCTCATCTCGTATTTTGCATGGAACGCTAGCAACATCAAAGAAGCAACACTCCAAACACAATCGCAGGAAAAAAATATGTCAATAAGTCCGCTTAGAGAAAGAAAATACCAAGTAAATACCAGGTTATGAATGAAACTTTGAATGACTTGGCATGCTAGCTAGTCCAGCGGCTTAGCTCCGGATCTGGTTGGCAGCGTCGCCTCGGAGCGGAGAACCAGATGGATTATGGGAAGAGGAAAAAAACAAAAATGTCAGTTCGGACCGTGCTAGCAAGACGTCAGAATGACAGATGCAGCGCTAAAGCCCAGCACATGCTTTATGAAGGGTGGGGATTAGCCAGCTAGCTTGTGCATGCGCGCTTTCCGATGCTGTCTAGAGAGTTTGTGACTGGAATGAAAAAACGAAGCTTAACGACCCATTCGCTTAAAGCTAAAATCGCATCCATCTACCTCCGTTCTGGCAGACTGCTGACGAGAGCATCCAGATATTTATTTACGCACAATTTAATGTAATACTGGTATCATTTTTACTGTTCCATAAAGATAACTTATGTGCGGTTGAAAGTGGACCGGGCAAAGTGCGTTCAAATTGAGGTCGTGAAATGCTGTGTGAGAGGTGGAATGACTTTTTCTGTGCTTTCGAAAAATATTACCACATGATTTTTTCAACTCTGATCTTGCGCGCGGCTTACGGCTGTAAAATAAAACAGCCTAACAATAAACGCGCTAATTATTCAAAACAAACCAGTGTTCGGTGTCATTTCTGTATAAATAAAGAGGAAGTGTGATCAAAAGCGGCGCATGTGGCACTGCCAGATCTGACCCCCCGGATTTAGCATCACTCATTAGCTAGCGTCTGTTTTTATTAGCCCACATCTGTATCTTCATTAAGAGCAGGAGGATGGGGACAGGGGCAGGTGGGAGGCCAGGATGCTCACTTTAACATCCAGGAGGTGCTTTGCTGGAGTTACTAACAATATTAACAACTTTATAAGCTCGGCCACCAAAAATATAACTGTAGTAGCTTCGTTTTGTTTGACTTGCTTTCAGTTGTATGGATGGAAAAGTCAAGACATGCCTGTTACCATGGAAATCTGGAAAATATGGAAACGGGAACGTCCATAGACATACATGAGCCAAAACAATGTCAGAAGTAAACAATAAACTACTGGGCAGTGCTGGAAGAAGTACTTTTGTAGTACTTCTTTTTGTTAGTAGTTTTGTTACAGTTCAGATACTGGAGCAAAAAAAGTAAAAGTATCACATGAAAAAATATACTTAAGTAAAAGTATTAAAGAACCTGTTAAAAAATGTACTTAAAGAGTAAAAAGTTAAGTATTTTGCACAGATTATGCGGTTTTATAAGCTATAGATTATTTCCTAGCTATTTAATTCCCTCACCTATCGTCATGAGTTTTAATCACTGAAAGGACAAGATCGCGGATACAAGCAGCCGAAATGGGTTTACGTTTTGGGGTGGCTGGGCACTCCTTTAGAGATAGGTTGAGGAGCTCAGTCACATGGCAGGAGCTCAGAGTAGAGCTGCTGCTCTTTCAGGTCAAGAGGAACCAGCTGAGGTGGCTCAGGCATCTGCTCAGGATGCCTCCTGGACACCTCCTGGACACCTTCCCCTAGGGGAAGACCCAGGACACACTAGAGGGACTGGAGCAGCGGCTTTACTCCGAGCTCCTCCCCATCTCTAAAGGAGCGCCCAGCCACTCTGCAGAGGAAACCCATTTCTCCCGCTTGTATCCACAATCTTGTTCTTTTGGTCATTACCCAAAGCTCATGACCATAGATGAGGGCAAGAACAAAGATTGATGGGTAAATTGAGAGCTTTGCCTTTCGACTCAGCTCCTTCTTTTTTACCACAACAAACCAATACAGCGACAGCATCACTGCCGACGCTGCACCGATCCACCTGTCAGTCTCATGCTCCATCCGTCCCTCACTCCTGAACAAGACCCTGAGGCACTTGAACTCCTCCACTTGCACGAGGACACAGCTTTATAACATAGATCAGAAAATACTATAATATGGGCCTTTAAAGCTGAAATATCTTACCTTTCACTTAAACTTGAACCCTCCCCTCAAGTTGTCTAGTTAAAGAATGCGTCATCTTTTACCTTTACAAAGATTTCAGTGCCCAACAGAGCAGACACTCACTCACTACAGTTTTGTGCTTTAAAAATGAAGAAAAAAGAGCGAGAGATTAAAAGCAAAAATACAAAACAAACCATCTGAAATCTTTTTTGATAGATGTGTGGCAAACAAAACATATCCTTGAAATAAATGAGTGTTTTGAAGTGAGCGCATTCCAAATTACCGCATTAATACAACTACAATAGAACATATTCCCTCGCATTAGCCGGCGTTCATTTGCCTTTCAGACTCTTTCTGTGACATTTCAAACAAAGAAACTACTGCGGGCCTTTGTCATAGCTATTATCATTACCTATTATGATCCATTATGCATTAAGCAATTACTTGTTATTCATCAATTTTCAGGCGACCATGGACGTGCGAGCGCGGGGGGCTACAGCTTTCAGATGAAAAAACTTGTTTCGTGACATTTACAGTGGTCGGTGTAACCCCAAATTTAAAGTTTTTTTCTTTCAATAATATAGAAACGTCCCCTACAGGTAGCGGCTTAATGCTAACTGGATATCCACTAAAAAACCAAGGATGGGACAAACAAAGCTTAAAAAGCGACAAAATTCGGGCACAAAAAAAAAAAACCTTTCCAAACACAGGCGTAAAAGGACCCACCCCCACGCTATACGACCAATATTAAAAATTTTTTTTTTAATTTGGCAATGCCTCAAATGCCCTAACCAGAAAACGCCCTAGCCTTTGTAAACTTTTTTGCATGACACTTGTAAAAATTTCCCCCGCCAAGCCGCCTGATTTTTGGAAACCCCTCTTTCCTTGCCTTAATTAAAATGAGTAAAGGCGTTTCAGGGGCTAAAGTTGGTGGGGCTTAGGCCTTAGTAAACGCTTGGGGTGTTGGGTGTTTGGGCTAAATTAAGCATAAGATGGTCCGCCTTTAATAAAGGAACAATTTGTTTAAAAAAACAAATTGGAAACACAAAGAAGTGAGAAAAAAAAGCCTTTTTTCCGCGTGCACACAAAAAACAATTTGTACAAATTAACACCCTTCCAAACCATATTGTCCCCCCGACACAAAAAAAAATTGTTCTTTTTAAAAATTTTTAAAATTGTAGTTTTTGGTTAAATTAGCTTTTGTAAGCTTTTTTGGTCAAGCAGTAAAAGTTGGGGGGCAAAGTTCAAAACATTTGTTTAGCCCGAATGGGAAACCAGGGCTATTTGTCCCCGGGGGATAACAACATGGCAAAAAAAATAGGGCTAAACTCTTGATTTAAGACAAGTGTGGGTTAAGGGTCCGGTAAATTTAGCCTGAAGCTTTTTTTGGTTCAACAGCATTAAAAAAAGGCCAAACAAGCCAAGTCCTCAGAAAAAGTGGGAAAATTTTTTAACACAATTCCTATGGGGCAAGACAAAAGGGGTTCCCCGAAGCGGCTTTTCCAAACGGGGTTGTTGGTTTTGTGTTGTTCTGAAAAACCTGGTAAATAAGTTTTTCCACAACAAAATAAAACCCAAGGCTAGCCCAACGGTTTTTTCGTGGAATGTTTTGTCCAAAAAGGACAGGCGACAAAAAGGTGGCCAAGTTTCCGTACTTTTTTTTTCAAAAAATTAGTGTCTATAAAATTCCATGACTAATAATTGCTCAGGAACAAGGGGGCTTGCGCTGTGTTTGTAACTAGACTCTATGAAATAAATCTCTGACCCTGCACGGGAAAAAAGGAAGAATTTTGACGGATCTCTCTTTGAAACCTTTCACTCTCTGTCCCGTTCCACTACCAATTCTCTCAGCCAGGTGGTGTTCCGCTTACAATACGGTTTTTTTTTTGATGACTTGTCCCAACAACCATCTTTTAAGTGTAAGTATAGTCCCCCTAACTGTTTCGATAACCGTGTAGAAAACAAACTGGAGGAGGGAATCTATTTGATTGACTGTTTTTTTTCAACGCTTTGTAACTCCCCCAAAAGTTTCCCAAACGTCCAAATTCTTGCCAACTCTACACATACAAAAAAGATGATAACTTTTATTCAGGCCAATCGACGTAAAATACAGTTATATAATAGGCCTAAATAGCCGAGCGAACCCGGCTGTGTTTTTTTCCAAATAGAAATACATCGACAGCCTTTCCAGCTTCATCGACTGACTCAATTCGTTTTTTCTCATTTTAAAAAACTGTGTGTCCCGCCGCCCCCCTCCTCTCTGTAACTGCTGCGTCAGAACCCCTTTTCCCTGTTTGTTTAAAATCTTCATATTTAATCCATACTAGAATGACCCTGGGGGTTTTTAATTTTTTTCCCCCCCGTAAACTCAAAACATAACCTAATATGACCCAAATCAGACCCCTTTGTTTCCAGGGATCGTTCCCTCCCGCTAGCCTAGCAAACAGTTTGATTGCAGCGTTGCTAACGTGGGAAGGCTCAACATTCAACGCCCCCTCACCCTAATAACTTCTTTAACCTCAAATTAATATTTCTTTTTTGCACCCTCAAGTTTTTTGTTTCAATACAGACACAAAAAAAAAGTGTCCTTCCTTGCTGAAGGCCCCAATCACAGTTGGGTGGCGGCAGGATTGTAAACTGTTACCGTTTATGTTCCAGTCCCCAATTTCTTTTTTACCAAGGGTTTATCAAGACTCGCTAAAAAATTGTACTGAAAGTTTTAAAGGTTTTTGCACACAGCACCCTGCAAACTAATTTTTTTTCTTGGAAACTTTGAAAGCATATTTTTTTTTTAAGAATTTCTCATTACATAAAGAGCAAAAATGTGGTCCCTGAAAAACTATTCCTTTAGGAAGAGTATGTTCTTGGGAAATTGCGTATCTTCCCACTTCAGCTGCTCCCTCCCCCCTCGCGATGTGGGAGGAGCAGCGACTCTTACTCCGTCCTTAAGGTGGGGCGGCTCCGGCCCACTCTGGCTGGCGGAGGGAACGCATTTCAGCTGGTTGTGATCCACGATCTTGTTCCTTTCGTCCATTACCCGACCCTCAGAGGTGAGGCAGTTCAGGATATCGACCGTAAAATCGAGAGCTTTGCCTTTTGTCGGGACTCAGCTTTTCCTTTCTTTACCAACAAACAGACGTACAAGCGACCGCATACCTATCGACGCTGCCCAATTTTCCGCCGCTTCCGTCCCCTTACGAAAATGTTTCACCGCCCCACCAAGAGTTACGAGCACAGGAAAAATTAATATTAGTTATACTATGCAAAGACACAACCTCTTTTAAACTACGCATTCCTGCACTTCAAGCGACATAAGCTCAATTGCAGAGAGCCACCAATGATTCCGAAGGTTGGCGGTCATTTACATGGTCCTTGTTTTCTCCATCGTAACTGAGCCGAGACACAAACCCATCCTCCTTGCAACTACAGGAATGCCTGCCGACGGAAACGTCCCATTCAGGAATTATATCGCCTCAGTTCCTCCGTTCATTGTGGCCCATTGTATCCTGTGAAATGTGACTAGAAGCATTAAAACAACTTCTGATATGAAAAAAGAGTCGAAATAACAACTTGAAATCTGCTACCAACACCACTCTGAATAGGACACAGTTTTCCCTTATGCCCTGCATGGCTATTTGTTTCTAATTCCACAACGGGCCCGATGCTTCAGGCCCTGTGGGAATATGCAGACCTAAATCCAAACCCCTCCTATGTGGCCTTGGGCGGAAGCCTACTGGATCCAAGATTTCGATGAGAAATCAGGTGCCCTTTACACAGCCTCGTCACTACCCAACTCCAATCTCCCCCCCCCCCCGGTAAAACCGTGTTGTCACCCCCCCTCGCGAGCGGTAAACAAACTTACGGCTTTTATCGGAGCTCACCGGGGCTTGACAGATTTGCCCTTGAAGTTCACCCGGGATAAAAAAATTAACGCCTGTCTGATAGATGGCGCCGCGGTTTAAAGGATACACTCCCGCTAGAAATGGCTGACAGACCCTGGCACAAATGCAACCAAAGCCACAATATAAAGAACCAGCGCAAATCGTGAGCAAGCTTCAGATTGATTAGTGAGGCACAAGTTTCTAAAGATGAGGGGAATGATGAAAATTGGCCTTTCGCTATGGAGAGCCTGGGTCCTGCCAGGGCCCAAGGAATTGAAAATCAAGCTCAAGTGGCCCGGGACTCGTAACGTCTGTTTTTTTTTTTGAAAGGCCCTTTGTACGTTTTAGACAATGTTTTTCACAGAATGTCAGAAACAAAGTGTTCCAACCACCTTTTAGCTGTAAAGACGTCAAACGTTGCCCATCGTAATACCCAGAAATATACCCGCTCTCCATAACTTAAACACAAGATGTTGTTTTTCGTCTGGACACGTTTCCACTGCCCAAAACCTACTGGATTGAGTAACAGATGATTAGCCAATCCAGGTACATGCACATAGTCCAATCAGTGGTGGAAAAGAAGTTACTCCCAAATTTTGTTGCTTCCAGTAACAAGTCCTGGGGTAAGTTAATTTCCTAAGCTGTGTCCAAGCGCTACATCAACTGGTAATCTTGACTTACCAACGCTAAGGTCAAAATAAAACCCCCTGTGGATATGGATTGGCAATGGTGAACTCCCAAGAGACGCTATGGGAACCACGAGGGCTTTTTACAAGGAACGTGTGGGGAACAATAAGAAAAACAGCTACGTTTTTTCTGGTCCCAATTTTTGGCTCAAACCCACAAGCTAAGGAACGTGGGGGGACCCCCCCGCAGTCCCGCCTTGTTCGACCTTGTGGCAAAAAGTTTCTTAATGTGTTACTGGGCCGTGCACAAGACCAAGACAGCAGACCTTGCCCTGTCACACGCAAATGCCATGAAGGAGGCACTATAAACACATCTTCCAGGATCTCCTTTCTATCCTTCCTGAGAGAGGTCCCCGTTGCCTTCATTGTTCACTTTTTTGGAACTTTAAAAATGGGCCTTTCATTCTGTTTTTGGTCCCCTCTTTTGACGCTTAACACCAGAGTATTCCTTTGTAAACCCTTTGCGTCCCCAGGTTCTGACAATCCCAGAGCAAAGAAACTAGTTAAAAATGCTGTCAACTGACCTAGAAACCGAACATTCTTTACAGTAATCACTTGAAAGACCATCCTAAAAAGTAAAAGTTTTTAAAGTACATTTCATAGTAAAAAGTTCAAAGTAAAATGGTTAAAAGTGGGTTAAAATTATGATTTAAGAAAAAAACTGACACATTTTTTGTCCCAAACAGTACAACAATAATGAATCAATTTCTTACTTTTTTTCTTAGTGAATTTTCAGTAGTTTTTGATTTGCTCAAAGCCAAACCTTGGAACTCGGAAACTTAAGTCCGAAGTTTCCAAACTAACATTGTAAAAATATCCCGCCAAATTCAAATGTAACATTCCGTTAAAAAATAAAGTAAGAAATTACGAAACTAACCTTCCTGGCCAAAGTATAGTAAACAATTAAACGGTAAAAATCCCAGGTAACATGTAACAAAGTAAAACACCAGATACCTAAAATGCAAATACTTGTAAGACCTACATTTTTGGCAACTGGACTGAACAGTAAAAAAAAGTTTTTTTAATTATTGTTGTAAGACCCTGCTGAACTCCTTAAAACAAGTTTTAAACAGTTACGTGGACCCCTTCCCCCTTCAACAAACAACAAAAATAAGTACTTCCCCCACCATTTCTATTTCTATCCTAACCTACTCTTTGTCATAAATGGGACCTTGTTCCTCTTTTTGTAACCAGCACCCAATCGCCCAGGCCGGCTCCACAGACGGACTTCACCCTTTTGTAGAACCTTGTCCCCCTTCGTTCCTGTCATCGCGCCCTACCACCCAAAACTGGGTGGGACTCCACGGCTCACCTTTCAACTGTGCCCAAATGCTAATCAGAGAACCGGCCGTTGCCAAAAAAAGAACCCAAAAAAGACCATTTTACTTTCTTCAATGCCCACAGGCCCCCACCATGTTTTTTTTCCCTTTTTTGAGGCGGCGCTTTACCGCAAAAAATTTAACACGGTAAAAATTTTTTGAGACCGCTGACCTAGAAAGCTTTCATGTGGGAATAAGCCGCAAATAGAGTTGTTTGGGCTTTGGTGTGGCAAAAAAACAACAAATGAACCTGGTCTCAGTTTATAAACATGCAGGGGTGCAAAAGTCAGTGGCAAGCGATCAAGCAGAATTTTCAATGGCTGAGTGCCGCTATGTGATTTTGCAATTGGGTTCCCATTTCCTTGGAGGATTGCGGAGAAGAACGGTTTAATCCCCCTTTTTTAAGTTGGTGGATTCACGAGACATGAGGAAGGACTATTTTCATCTAAGGGTTTTCCATGACCTGCAAACGTACTTATTTTAAACGTGGAAATTTTGGGACAACTACTTTTCGGAGAAAGTTCAAAAAAACCGAAATGGAGAAGCGTGATGTGGTCCAGAGGTTTGGGTTCCCATAATGAAGTTTTATCTATTTAAAGAAGGTTTGCCCGTTTGGAAAACATTGTCTTTCCGGTTAATTGGTTCAGTTTGTAGACAGTGAACGAAACCGGGTTTTTTTTTGTTACAATATTTTGCGCCTTGGTAAATATATGACTTTTGATCGCAACAAATGTAGCAACTTTTATTTCTCCATTACGCCAAAAGAAAAGAAAAACAAAAACTCTCCAAATGGAGCATAACGACGCAAGGCAAATTAATTTGCTTAGAACGTAAAAAAATTAAATATATTTGGCTAAATTTAACCATCAAGCTCAAACTTTTGTCGACTTCCAGTTGGATAATTACTAACTATCCATCGCAGGAACCACTGGCTCATTCAGACAAAGAAATACTTTGTCCCCTGCAACACTGGGGCGATGTGGATCGAACCGCTTCACAATGAGTTTGGGTGTCCTAGAGCGGAAAATTCTAAACCGGCATCGTTCAGACATTCCTACCAACTGAGGCTCGGCTGTAATATTGTGTTTTTTTAATTGGTTAATTACTATAGCAAACGATTTTTTCATTGTTGACAGAACGCGAGTGAAGACTAACTGCTTTCCGGCTTTTCCGAAGCATTTTGGTGAATCAACCGCTACAATGCCTAACGAAGTCCATAACGTGGTTTGTTTTTATTCCAAAAATGACATTTTAAAACCAATATTCCTGCTAAAATGTTTTTTTTAATGAGTGTGGTGAAAGATGAACGGGGAGGTTATGAAGATCCACTTTCGTTTTGTTTGCTCCCATCTTAACAGAAAACCACAAATTTAACCAGTAGCGATCCGACCTACGTTCAAAAGCATGGGTGTATTACAATCAAAACTTTTGTAAGACAGTCTTCACAATTTAAAATCATATTTGGTCCCCCACCAAAATGTGTAACAATATTCTGTTGTCCATCAGCAGTGGCCTAATATATCACCCCCCACGGTGGAAGTAATTATAGAAACGTGATTACATGTTTCCCGACTGTGCTTTTACAATTTCTAAGTGTAGAAATGGTTAACTGTTTCGGTGTTTCCCTGCAGAGTTCTGAGAATTGTTTTTCCTGGTCCGATTTTTTATTTGACCGTCGGGTTACGAGCGTAACAGCAAAATTTGAAAAGCGGAAATCCCATGGCAAAGTCTGACAAATTGAGAATTAAACCCAATGTTTTTAAATCCTCCCAGACAAGTGGGTTGGGTCAAACATTTTTTTGGCCACATTTCGACTCTCTTCACAATAGTTTTTCGTACGATAAATGTCCAAGTTTTTCAGTGAAATTACCGAGAAAATGACCCTTGTTTTATATGAAAAACCGAACCTTTAAATTTGTGGACAGGAAGTGATTTGCAGACCAGTAGACAGAGTGAAAAAGAAAAAATAAAAACAAAGTTGTTTACTCTCATGAGATTTATACTTTACAGACAGCAAGAAAAACTTGCGAATGTGTGCGTGAGTTTACAAAGGAGCCATGGTGGCCAAGTAAACGTTAGACCCCCAGAAAGGTATCGTAAATGGACGTCCAACGAAAAAAGAATTCTTTTGGGCCGGTCCACTTGAAAAAGATGTATTACAAACCTTTTGTTTTTCCACTGAAGCATGAAGAAAGCTTTTGTTATGTAAAATGTATCAAGGTTTTCTAGTGTAGACCGTTCTTTTAAAATTAGCGCATTTCTTTCCTAGAAAACAAAGTGTTCACCACCTCAATGTTTAAGAACCAGGTTTTTGGAAGACACTGTGAAGAAGCCCAAAAAAAAAAAATCATGCCTTTTCAGAAACATTTAGCAGCAATTTGGCTAAACTCCCAATTCTTCCAGTAATTTTAAAACATATAATTGGTGCAAAACTCCAAACATTCTTCGAAGACCCTGGTCAACAATCTTCACCCTGTCCATATCTACTTGGCCTTACCCCCCGTCTGTAATTGCCTTAACCCAACAATTAAAGAGAATCCCTACAGAACGATTCCCAAGCCCTCTGCTTCTGGGGTCATCCATGCCAACAAGAATTGAAAAAAAAACCCTCCAGCTCTCAAACCAATCTTTTTCAAGCAGACTCTCTTTACCCAGACCAAAACTTGTGGGACGGTCACATTCCTGGCAGCGCTCCGCCCAGGCCTTGTTTTAACAGACGTGATAGTTAAAATAGTACGATACTGGTGGTCCATGAGCCATTCCCCCCCCATTGAACTGGTTTATAATCGACTTACAATGAAAGATCCACAGCCTCCTGGGATTCCTGCACAAACACTGCTCTAAAATTACACTAATAAATCACCTTCACAGAGCCCGCCGTCCGCTGTCCCCATCCTGACATAAAGACCGCAGGTACAGCGCCACCGTCTGTAGACCACGTAGGTTTAATGACAAGTGTTGGGATCTCGCAGTGGAGTCCGGAGGACACCGGACCCACTTCCACCGAACCAAACACAACCAACAACATAAACTTTCACGAAAACAAGATTTGAATACAAATGTTAATACCCAACTCGTTCCTGTTTAGCGAATTTCAAAGTTGAATGAAAGAACGACCCGTTTTGGGTTTTTTTTTAGGTTTAGAATAGTTTTGTTGTTATGTGTTATGTTTTTTAATATTGTAATTAGGCCTCAAAACTGGCTTTAGGAATTTGAAATTAGACCTGGCGGATAATTCCAAAAATGTTTGGTGGTGACGATTAAGCCTGGCCACAAATAAATTGCGATTGACGATTTTATTATCCACGATAATAAAGTTGGTGATGGATATGAAGTAATTTAACTTTATCACTTATGAATTTCCCATGCCTTTTAAAGCTTGTTATAAGTGGCTATACTTTAATCAGCAGAAACATACTACAATTCCAGAGCCTAAATATTAATGATAATCAGGCCCGTCCCGACAGGGATTTTGGGGTTGCCCCTGGCAAACAGCCTCCAACGTGGGCCCCCTCTTCTAATACACGTTATAGAAGGTGGTTCCCTTCCCCCAATTTTCTTTGTACTTTTTTTTTTCTGCACTTCAGTGATTAAATCTTGGTTGGCGATTACACGGTAAAAATATTTTTGAAGTCATGTTGTGGGCGGCATTTATTGTCGTTTTTTTTTTGTTTTTTTTTTTTTTTATGTCAATTTTGGGTTAACAGCTCCCTTTTTCCAACCTGAAATAATAATCTTTATTTTTCTAGTTTTATTTCCCCCCGCGTTTTTTAAAACTTGCAAAAGCTGTTTTTTTGTACAGTGGATTAAAATGTCCGCACTTTTGCGGGTATATTCTGGTCCCTTACAAAATGTAAAATTGTACCATGTTTTTTCCAACAGTTGGGATTGGTTTGATTAAACTTAAGCGGGCGTTACCCTTACTTTACCTAAGGTTGAAGCGGAAAAGGGTGTTGTTGCCACACCTAAGAAGGTTCAAGGGACCCGAAAACGTTGGTGAGAATAAAAATTAAAAATTCAGGAGTGAGCACCAGTGGGTGCGGGAGGTTGTTTTTTTTCTTAAAACCCTTTCAGACCAAGTGCGTCTCCTCCTACCTGTCCGCCCACCGTCATGTTGGAATAGTCTACAACAGAACGCTACCACGATTTTTAAAATGTTCCAAATGATGCTATTTTTCGCCCTTTTTAATCACTATAAAACGATATGGTTTAGTGTCCCCCATCCCTTAATTTGCATTGAATGAACACAATCGCCCTCTATGCGCCTCGTCTTTTTTTAAACCTCCGGTGGGGGGCCGTTTCCCGCCTCATTAGTTTGTCTTTCACATGTTTGAAAGCCCGCTTTCCCACCACATCGTCCACCTTTCTTTATGTTTTAAAAATATTTTTTAACACATTTTAAGCTTTTTTTTACCAAGCAAAAACCCTCAGATCAATTGGAACGGGAAAGTTCGTAACAAACACTGAGGTTGCCAGGTGGTCTGTTTGGGCACCACGCCATAAGTTCCTGTAATGTTCTGGTTTTAAGGTCCCTGCCACTTTCGCAATAATGTCCATCCTGGTACTGGTGCCTCATCTGGAATATTCCCACTGTAAAAATGGCAAATTAAACACGCTTGCTTTCAATAAATTACTCCGTCTTTCTTGCATAAAAGGAAAGTGTCTTGAGAAAACTTTCTTCTCACTGGGCGCAGACTCGGCTGGGCTGTACACCCCATACTTGTGGAAAACTTCCAGGCCAAGAGTCAATGTTGGTAATAACATGAAGTGCTTCCCACGGCTTTTTAACGCCACTAGATTAGCCTGGGCTGAAATTTTTTTTCCTGCTGAACACAAGGTTAAAAGGCAGATGTTTACCTACCCCCCTTCTGACATCACAAGGTTGGAAACAGAGCAATTCTGAGCCTTTGGCAGATGTACACAGACTCAAAACCATGTTGAGGTCCCTGTTTTTTTGAGGAGGTAAAGACATTAATAAACCACACCTTAAGCTCCCCAAGAGTCTTTAAACTGGGCTCAAAAACGAAACACTGCTCACGCTAATAGGCCACTTCCCACTTTCCGCGCCTTTCCATATGGCTGTTTTTTTCTTTCTGATTCCTTTTTCATGCAAAACACGATAGCCGAGAGCGCATCACGTCCCCATCCCGTCCTCAATTAAGGAAAGAGTCTAATTGAATTCCCCTGATGACCCGTATCACACACTGCAAACGACTGCCAGACAACAGAGGGAGGACGACAAACGAACTCTTTTCCTAAATAGTTTTTTTCAAACCATGACCGAACCATCCAGACCAAACAGGTGGAATCAACGGGCAGACATTTTCATCTCAGCCGTGGATGCTCAGAAATAACAACTTTGTAAGCAAAAAAAAACACAGTGGAGAGGGTCCCCCCCCGGGGGGGGGGGCGGAACTCGGAAAGGCCCTCCAGGGCCCCCACGGAATGATTTTTAAGAAAGGCAAAGCCTGGTTGATTTAACCCGTAATGGAAACCATACGAAATTCACTTTGTTGCAAAACTCCCCAGTTTTTTAACAAACTCAAATAAGGTTCCCCCCCCCCCCCCCCCCCCTTAATGGACAAGGGTCCTGAACATTTTTGACCTTCGTGTCGTTAAAAAAAATTGGAAAAAACTTATCTTTCCATCCAACCTACATGGCAATCAATTAAAGCGTAATGTTAACTTTCTGTTAAGAGGGTGGCCACCTGCTGTTTCTTGATGTTATTCCTTTGCTTGTAATGTTTCCCCACAAGAAAAATCCATTAAATTCATCTTGTATTTGTTTCAAATCATAGTTTTTTTTTTATTTGCTTGAAATAATTAACTTGATACTTTTGGCATTCCCTGGATGTGATTGCTAACTGGAGGGCTGCTCCTGGTGTGAAGCTGTTTAACTCCAAGTTTTAGGCTTTTAAAATTTTAGGTTGTTTTGGGGTTTTTTTATACATAACCAAGCTGACCAGAAGAGGAACTCTAACTTAGCTTGAGTTGTTTGTCTGTTTAACAAACATTCCTCTCAATAAACATTGTTCCCGTCACAAGTAGCTAGCTTAGCCCTAAACGGACCCCAAGAACGCTCGAATTGAATCACAGGCTCAATGAAAAAAAGTGGTGTTGGTTTTAAATCCATTTCTGCAATTTGTTTCTGTTTTTTTTCCTCGAGGTTTTGACCATCTTACAATTTCCTGCCATTTGTTTTGCTAAATGTGTGCACTGTGTCCCCATAGTTTACAGCTGAACAAGTCCTTCCCCCTAACACATAACATGTATACCCCCCAGGATGAATGTTACTGCAAAGTAAGCCATGCCTTTACCACATATTCTGACTTCGACTTGCTCCCAATCTTTCATGAAGAAGACCACATGGCTTTAAAGCAAAACCTATTGGAACAATGTGGCAAAGCAAATAACCACCCCCCCTGGGAGACAACCTCCACCAAAAAATGTTTACTAGCACTCTTTAAATTGCCCCCATATTTTTTTTTAACACCAATGCCCCTTCCTTCCCCTTCCCTGGGTTCCCCCCCCCTTTTAATAATCCGTGTTGGAAACTATACCATCACACAGTTGTCACAGTCTGTTTTGTACCGTTGTAACATATTTTTATCTTCAACAAAAAGCTACCAATTGCCAGATAGTGACCCGTTTCTATTCACTTTCATCATGAATTAGCAAACACTAAACACAAATGCCCCATTTGTAGAGCGTGTTGGAATGATTCATTCCCAGCACACATGTTTTGCAGTCCTTACTCACATTTATTGTCGTGAAGTAATGCAATACAAAGCCCCACCCGTTCTATATAATTTAATAGGGTGCCTTATGCTATATCTACACAAACCCCCCCTGCCCGTCTCCTGGGAAGCCCCTCCATTGCAGCCGTTATCTCCTGATTACACCTGCTGTTACACTCCCCAACATCTGTCTGCCATACGCCTGGCAAACTTCTACAACAACACTAATTAACAAAAATCAACTTTGTTTGTATAATCAGGGTCATTTTTTGGATCCATTGTATTAAAATGAACGTGCCCATATGCGGTTTTTTTTCATGTTTTCTAATGGTTACTTCGTTGGATGGGAATAACACCCCGGGAGAATTTATGACGCAGTTTTAACCACCAATCAGGGAGCAGTTTTTGAGCGGGAAAATTTTTGGAAAATAACGACTTAAAAAATTAAAAAGAACTAAAAACCATTAAGTTTTTATCCAAATTTCACAAGAAATTTCATAAACCAAAATCTGACGATGTTCAATTTCACCAGAGACGAACACATTTTTTAACATCGTGTCCTATAAAATTTCCTAACATAGGGGCGAGTTTTCCATTGTTCTAGTTTGCCATTTTGGCTTCACAATTTTTGTTTGATTTGGTTTAACAGTGGTACCCCCTCACTTATACTTGGTTCACACCTTTCGTGGCCTCTCGCTGTTTCGTCCTGATTGGCTGAGGGACTGGAGACCATTGGGTCCCCCCATCAGGTCTCCCCCGTGTCTCCTGTAAGTACCGAAATGTGTTTTTTTCAGACAAATTCACATAAGTTTGTTCATCGCAGTGGGTGCTCTTATTGTGGATGTTTTTTTGCAAAGTTGTTTCTTCCCTGCGAACAACCCACAAAGTTCGATGAAACTTTCCTGCCCGAGACAAGCACCGACGAAGGTTGGAAACTTTGAGTGTTTTTTTAAACAATAAGAGAAAATTGTTAAGAAAATGTTAATGCCTGTGGTGAGAAAAAGGTGTAAAATAAAAATGGTGTGGTGAGGGTTTTTTTTTACAGCCAAGAAAACATATAGAATAATTTGTAAAAAATAAGCTTGACCCTTCACGGGTTATTTTTAGAACGTAACCCCCAAGCATAAACCCAGGGAACCACGGGATTTACTATTTTTTTGTTTGCCATTCTCCACTTGCTTTTTAGAATATAAACAGATTTAAATCTTCAACAGTCAAACCCGTTCAAAACACAATGAGGGGAAAAAAAAAAAAAAAAAAATACCCATTCTGTAACCGTTTTACTCGTGTTGAGATCTTGTGGTACAGATCCTGGTCACCATCCCCTTGAAACTGAAACAAATCCATCCACAAAAGTTATTAAAAGCCTTTGCCCCCTGTTCCTCCATCGAAATGTACTGACTGCGTTCAAACCAGGAATGTTCCACATGGGTGCTTAACTCCGAACCCATCTTCATGAAGAAAGGACCCAACATTGACCCACCAAGCCAACCTGCCGTCACGAAGCTGTGGTAGAGGGCCACCCAGGCTTTTTTCAAGTAAAAATACAGGTTTGTAGAAAATCTTTCTGAAGCTTGTACCAACTTATAAATTTAACACATACAAGCCTGACAACGTTATTGCCCGATACGTTGGGAACACACTCATGCAGGGCAAATATGGGTAAATTGTTTTTCATTTTTTTATAATAAGCTCAAAAAGCACTTTACAACCAAAGAGTCAAGTGGCTTGGCCCAAGGCAACCACGACAAGCGTCATCTGCAGAAGCTTGGAACCGCACCGCCAACCTGTGAACCTTTTATGTTGCGAGTGTAAATTCCCCCCAAACCGCCAAACCCTTCCCTGGGTCGTGTGGATCACCAGATGGCAAGACCCCCATAAAAAATTGTTGGCAACACTGCATCTTTAACAAATTCGTTTTGTTTTCTTTTTATTTTTTATTTAAAACCCAATGTTCCGTGAAATGCTTGGCTTTAGTTTTTGACCTCATTTTGACTGCAGAAAGAGTCCCCCCGTTCATTTGTTTAACTCAAAACTGCACAGGACCAAAGTTTCATATTTTTTAACCTGTGCGCAACAATTCGTTACAAAAATGCGACTAAGTAAATGGTCCACTCTTTTTTTCCACCTTCAAGTCCCCTGAAAGAGCTTAACAGTCAAGGAACGAGTCACACATTTCACACACCATGCCACCAGAACACTGGGGCAAAGGTTTAAGGTCCTTGGCCAAGGAACACAAACGACAGCTCATCTTTTGTGGGTAGCTGGATATGCCCTGCCAACCTTTGGGGTTCAGTTGGATCCTGAAGCTTTTAAACCAATTATGTTGAAAACTGAAGAGTGGCATTGAACCCGCCAACCTTTGGATCAGTGATAAAGACTTCAACGCACTCTACAGCCCATAAAAATAGGCCAAAGAAATGGCAGGAACCCCCAACCTCAAAATATTGCACACTGCAGCTTGTAACAAAACAGAGTTGGTTGTCCGTTTTTATTTTTTTGTATTTATACTTTTTTTTGTTTAAAACTTTGTCAAAAAAATAATCTCTTTGGGTTGGATGTAGACTTTGACTCTACAGTGCTGTTTTTGGGGGGGCTATTACCGTTTACATAATCCAGCTCAAATTTTCCAACCAGAAGATTGAGATTTTGTAGTAAAAACCTTAATTAATACATAATATATTTTACTATTTACCTACATTTTTTGTGGTCTTTTTTTTAGATTTTCCCAGCAAGCCCGAGTGAAAAATCCTGTTTGAGGTAACATTCTAGAGTGGGTTTGCCGTTTAACTTTTCTGTTTTTCTTCAGTTTTTTTGGTTGAATTGGCTAGCCATCTGCTAGTGCCAAACGAAGCCGGTCCTTAGACTCCCCACCTTGGCACGGTTTTGTGGCGTGTTTTCAAATATTTGGTTTTTTGACAAGATTTGGCGGGTTTTTAGGAAAAAATGTGATTTCAGAGCCAAGTGGTGCTAAAAGAAGAAAATTGTGTCCACTCCATGTGGGTCCCCCCGTGCAATTTTATAATGATATAAAGGGGCCGCTATCTTACTTGAAACTCTTGCAGATGCTGAGAAACTTTTTTCCTCGGAATTAAAGGCAAGAATGGTAAATCTGCTCTTCAACGTAACTCGGTGGGGAGGCTGATACATTAACTTAAATTTCCACGCTGGTGCTGTTGTGCTTGAATCAAACAATCCTACCAGGTTTTTTTTTGGGCCTTCCTGCAATAGGTTTCCGTATTTGGCTGCAAATCCGTCCATTCCTACCTCCAAGCAAATGGTAAACCGAGAAACTAAGGTTGGACCGACTTATACGATAGTCACACAAAAATCCTTAACTTGCGCTAAAAAAGGGTTCCCGCATTACATCCGTTCTTGGCATTTTTTTTTTTTACACAAATATCACGAGGCACTCGCAACAATGAAATGGGGGCCTTTTTCGGCCACCCACTGCCTCATTGCTAATTACAAAAAGGGTTTCATTTCTCCTGTTCAAAACAAGTCAGCACTGAATCGTCCACATTTTCCGCCAAAAGCTTGGAGCCAAAGATCGTTGTTCTGCTTTTTTTTGTGGTTGAAAAATGCACTGTCAACAGTTTTTTTTGTTTTGAACCTGCCCGCGGAGCCGTGAATCGTTTGACTAACTCAACTAAACTCATGAGAAGTGGCGGGGATAGGGGGTAGCTGAAAACAAACAATTTTGATCACTCCTCAGCCTCGAAACAAAAGACCATAAATGAAACTACTCAAACAAGACATAAAATTCCAATGAACCACTGAGCAACATGAACTCTGAGGTTGCGAAAGCCTTTACTGCGAGGGGACATAATACGTGAAAAATTTACATCTCACTATCCCCATAACTATTTAAAATTCAGAACAATTATGTTTAAAAATTACAATTTATGCAATCACATAATCATCCCATTTTTCTCATTAATTTCTCAAAGCGTTTAAAAAGTTAAAGTGAAATAGAAAGAAATCACAAGTGTGCCTGGCTACATTTGCATCTTCAAACTATGCTTAGGAACAAAAATTATTTGATCGGTCCCCCCTCCTAAGATGTTAAAGGACCATAATTACCGCCATTTTTCCTGCGATCTAATGTTTATGGTTTGTAGTTTCTTCACATGTTTTAGGCTGAGTTTTTTTTCCTCTCAACAGAAACACTCCACCTCGGGTGATTTTTTGATGGAGGTCATACAGGAATGCCTTTTCACTGTTGTTTTTAAACTCCGTCCCACCTTCCCGCTCAGAATCATTTTGGTGAATTTTTTCGCCGTGGAATTAGAATCTACAAGGGCTGTGTTAACGTTAAAACAACCACTAGTTCAATGCAACATCACAAGGTGGAACAGCACAGCCTTTTGAAACTTCGGATAATGTGAACAATTAAACTAAAAGTTTTACCTAAAATAAAATTTGAATGAAAACCAAAAACACTCCAGGGTCTGTTTTTTTGAGAATCAACAGCAATTAATAACCGACCCATAATAAAAGCAACAAGAGTCCCAATTTTTGTGGTAGACCAACCGTAACCCTTTAAAAAAAAGAAGCGATGCAATTCCCCTGCCCATTGAGCTGATTCCTGCATTATTACTGAGTCACTTAAACCTTCAAAAGAAAGTTAATATCTAAAAATCCCTCCACGTGCAGACTCCTGATGGCAGTGGAATCAGCTTGAGGTCGAACACTCTGGTGACGTTAACCATGGCGATTGCTTACGCCGGCGGCTACGTGAGAGGACCCCAAGACCCTGCGCCAGGCCCCGTCCCCAGTGACCCCCCCCTGGGCCTGTCCCCCAATTAAACCACGCTTGTTTATTGGGATCCTCCCATTTTTGCAGTAATTTGTAAACACGAGGGGCTTAAGCTGGGGTTTTTTCGCTAATGCCCTGCCGGATCACCCCCAACTAAACTGTCCCCCCGGCAGAGAGGCTAGAGGTCCCTGGGAGCGGTAACTTGTTTCCTTACCCGACCCTTAAAAAATGGAGAATAGTAGCTTAGCGTGCGCGGGATCCCCGCTGGTTGCTGTTACTGGGAAAAAATGAATGGGACGCGATCACGTAAGGGCTTTCGGAGGTTTTTGTTTGCCGATTTTGCTTTTTTTGTTTTTTAATTGGCTCATTTTTGCAAACTGGAAGGAATACCGTGGGAAGATAAAGGGACGCTTCCGGATCAGAATACGCCACACGGAGAAGTTGGAAAGTGGTACATACCAATTCTGCAAAGCAACGAATACAAAATATTGGTCCGTTTATTTTGAACAAAAAGTAACTAAAATGAATCAAACTCTGGAACATAGAATTCCTAAGCACCACCACAAAATGCTTTTCTCGGGCAAGGGTGGTACCGAATGACACAATTAGTTGCTTGGTTGGATTCAATACTGGTAAATCTCATGCAACAGCGCTAACCCTGCTTAGCCACTTGCATTCCCAAACAATGAAAATGGGGCCAACACCCTTTGGCTACCCAATTCACTTTTTCTTTTGACAACTATCTTCACCCTCTCGTTCCCTAACTGCTGCTGTCCCCCCCGACTCCGTCATTTTTGGTCCCCTTAAAATGTGCGTACTGAACCCCCTTTACTGATCCTGGGTATTTTTTTATTTTTTCACTTTTGTGTCCCGTAAATCCACATATGAATCATTAAAAACAGATCATCAGCGCCTTCTTTCCCCCTAGGTCGACCCCAAAACTAATGTTCACTTTGGTTTTGCTACGCAGTCCGCTTCCCCTGCTAAACCCGTGGGGTTGGCGGGCCTGGGAAGGGGCTTTACCTTTTCAAACGCCTCACCTTCTGGGAATTGGGCCTTTCTTTGGTTGCTATGTATCCGCAAGTCACCGATTTTCCCAATATGGAAATCTTGCTCCCTTTCGCCTCGTTTCTCTTTCATTTGACTTAAGCTGACGCTGTGGGTTGGACGTTTCACAACACTCACTCAGTCCACCTTCTTTATACCGTCCCGTTTTCACAGGCAGATGTTAAAGCCGAAGTTTTAATTCTGTCAACTGTAAACCCAACTGGAGTGAAGACGTTTTCGCTCCTCAACTTTTGGATCAGACCCTGGACCGACTGAGGATTCCAGACCTCAACCCAGGCATAAGTTCCAAAAAATGTTTTCCCCAGAAAGGAAAAACCCAAAAACATTTTAAACAAGAAAAACATTATTCCGGCCCAAGCAAACAACTTCAGAGGATAAAAAGTATTTTGGTACTAACCACAGTGAAGTAAAGTGGAAAGTACCCCCGGAACCAATAAAATTAAAATATTTTAATGCTTTTGGGTTTAACGTAATTCAAAATGGCAAAAAAAGATTCAAAATCAAACTGCACATAGTTAAGCCATTTCCTAAACAGCAAAAAGACCACACACACACAAAATCGCATATACCTTCCCAGTTTGCACGCAAACCGCAAATAAACTTAGATGTTAGTACTGACAACCATGGCCTTCAGTCACCTTATTGACAAAGTGGAAAAAGTACCCTAAAACGAGAATAAGCTTGCTTCAATAACTATATTTTCACAAAATTTAGTAAAGGAAAGAACAAGAAGTTGCAACTTCTTTTTAAAAATAAATGAACGTCCGTCCTAACAATGTTTTTAACCTGTGGGTAAAGTATACTAATAACCGTTTTTTAAACTTGTTAGTTATAATGAACATCCAATCCACCGCACAGCTACAAGGTTTTCTAGTGCAAAAATTTCCAATTTTTTATTTCTGTGTAGAACTTGCCCTTCTCCACAGATCCTGCCCCGAGACACTGCCTGGTGTTTTCAGGGGGGAGTTGGCTGTATTGAATTGCAGAAAGTCAACTCCATTAGTCCCCCCCCTTTTTAGTCAAAATTCTATCACCTTAAAAACAATATCTGAAGTTTTGTATATAGCTCAACTGAATTAAAATTGAAATTTGACGGCAACTTAACATTTTTTTTTTTTTTTCAATTTTTCAACGCTGGGTGCTTTTATTATCTATCAATAGCGTTCGACACAAAGTTTTAATTTCTTTCAGTTCCATTTGGAAAAAGCCACTTGAAACGGGCGTTAATATAAAGGCAGCAAGGCCTTCAATGTCGCATCCCCCCCTCCCTGGTGGCATCTTTTTTACCACGCACTTTTTTTCGGCAAAAACGTCCTTACTATGGCGACCTGCACATTTTTTTTCTTATTGGTTTTGGTCAGGTAACAGACAAACAAAGTTGTCCCATACATCCGAGTTTGCAGAAGGCTCCATCTGTTGTGCAGTTGGTGTCTATACAGGAAGTCCTCTATAATGAATGTCCCCCTTGGATTTTTAATAGAACCATCCATCATACAAGAAAATTGCAAAGCTTTTGTGATAATTTTTCCACAGCTGGCATTAATGGAACCGCTTTCTGCACGTGGGTCCCCATTTACACGCCGTTCGACACGATGAGGAGCCAATTTGTCCCCCTGAATGAAAAATGAAAATATTTTTTTTTGACCTATAATTCTGGGGCAGTGCTTGAATGAGATAATGAGACAACACACTGCTGTTGCTGATTTTGTTACTGTTTTGGTTAGGGGGACACCTTAAAAACTTACACAGACAAATTCCAGAATTTTTACCTGTGGGCCCCCGCAAACAAATGTCTGTTAAAATCCGAAATCATTTAAATTTCACTTTTTGTTACCACCTTCACGCACTCAGCGCTTTAACATCAAAGAAAAACCATACATCTATTCGCCAAACACACAATACATACGCAAAGACTTGGGGAAAAGTTTGGGTTTAAGTGTTCCTTGCCAAGGACACAACCACACGACCGGTGTTTTAATGTTCCCCCAGAGCGGGATTTCGAACCAACAACCCTTTTAGATCAAATTGACCAAGCGCGCTTAACCAACGGTCCCTTTAAGATCGTTTCAAGGTTTAACTTCCTAAACCCAAACACTCCTTTAATTTTCCATGATGAAACAAATAAGCTGTTAAAGAAGGATTCCAGGCCTTATAACTGTTTAATTAAGTCCCCTTTGTTCATGCCTTTTAGTACACTAATTAAGGTGTAGTTAAGCATAAATTTAGCTAAAGGCCAAAATCTCGCAAGCGAACCCATGGGAAGATTGGAAGGTGTTTTTACCATCCTCTACAACGCACAGTAACATGGCACATTTAATGCCAGGCAATAAGATATGGTCTAAAAAGTACTGGGGGCACTTGTTGTACACGTTCGCAACAGCAAGACTAGCCCTCTCGGTCTTCCAGATTATTTAAAAGCTGTTGTCAAATCCACAATTTCAGGCCAGGAGGAGTAGCGTATTTGGCCACCAGAACCTCGTCCATCCTACTCGTATGAATCATCACTCCTCATCCCCCTATCGCCCGCTCTGCTCTTCCCCTCTGGTTCACCCTTGGCGTGGGTGTGGCTGCCCCCTGAAGCTATCACACTTTGCCCCTGTAATTATCAAAGAGGCCACAAGCCTGGAGACCTGCGGCCGTTTTTTGGCTAATTTTACTTGCACACATTACAAAACAATGGTTTTTTTTTTTATTTTTGGTTTGGAGTGGTCCGCAAATCTTCT